>BPTQ01000001.1:197753019-197845952 GCA_019973895.1 Chrysanthemum seticuspe | reverse complement strand
AGTTCGAGGGTACGGTTTACTGAAGTACTTTTAATGACTCAGTTCGTATGCAAGTTACGTTTGAGTCTAGTTATTGTACTCTCAACTCGATTTTTTCCTTTAACTATGGTGTTACAGAGCCGTCTGTTTACTCAATTTCTTATACTACTCGTCAAAGTACTTGTACTTATACTTGTTTCGAAGTAGTAGAAGACCCCCTGAGGGTTCGTTATGTTAAGGGTTGGGGTTACGGCTTAACTTTCGGCAGTGGTGAGCATCACCATTCTGCGTGTTACCTGGAAGCTGAGGATACGGGGGAGGAGGACATCGTTACTCAGTTCAATGGTTCCTATGTTGATCTGAGTTTGCATTGAACGTATGCTTGACTCAGTAATTTTCATGAAGTCATTTGGCATGGGAGCTTGAGAAGGTTGTTGATAATTTTGATGATTTGGAGCTTGATATGGTTGGTTGAAATTGTTCCGGTTTTGATTGAAATTTTGAGAGTTATTGAAATTTTGTCCTTGATTCGGAACAAAGCGATTTTGATTGCCATGGTTTTGCACAGGAGGAAAACCAGGTGGTGTCATACCGCTTGGTGCACGGTAATGAGGATCAGCTTGTGGTCGGTATTGATTGTGGTTTACTGAAGCTACGGGAGCTTGGTAAAAGGAAGCATCGGTTGCTTGACAATCATAATACGCGTGTGGACCACTACAAGTTTCACACACCTTGTTTACGGCTTTGATTGGTTCCGGCTTATGAATTTCGCTTTTGATTTCCTTTACATCTTTAATCATACAACGGATAGCGTCCGTTAGAGCGGCTATCGGAGCGGCTAACTTAGAAGAGTTACTGGATGAAGAAGCAGGAGTGTTTGGAGTATTTACTTTGTTGCGAGAAATAGGAACTTTTGATTTTTGCTCGCAAATCTCAATCACATCTTTAGGTCTACGATTCAAGATATTGCCACCGGCGGCTGCGTTCAAAGAATCTTGATCGTTACCGTTCAACCCATTGTAAAAAATATTAACTTGTTGAAGCTCCGTGAATTCATGATGGGGGCATTTCCTGAGGAGATCTTTGAATCTCTCCCATGCCTCTCCAAAGTTTTCATCGAAATTTTGACGAAATCCAAAAATTTCATTTTTAAGATTAGTCGTCTTTGATGGAGGAAAGAAATAATTGACAAACTTTTGAACAAGATCCTCCCAAGTTTCGATGGATCGAGGGGGTTCTTTTTCCAGCCAAATCCGGGCTGTCCCCTCAAGTGAGAATGGAAATAGCATCAACTTGATGACTTTTTGTGGCACATCCTTGAAATTGATAGTTGAAGTCAACTTGTTAAACCAACGGATGTGTGCATACGGGTCTTCTCGGTCAAACCCGTGGAATTGATTTGTAGACACAAGTTGGATCAAATGTGTCTTCAATTCAAAGTGATCAGAATTGATTGCTGGTAGAATGATGGCATCTCCATAACCCTCGGTGGGTGCCTGGAGCATTTCCGCCATAGTTCGTTCGTCTGCCATATTGTTGCTTGAAATAGTACGAATCTCGGGTTCGACTATTTGGGTAGTACGTCTACGAGAACGTCTTCTAGGAATTTCTACTATATCACGCAAAGGACTCAATGATCTAGAAGAACGAGTGCGCATGCACTAGAGTTAACTCTAAGGACTCTCAGAGTTAAGGAAAGGAATTATGAAAATGGGGAAATAAGATTCTTTTTGAGTTTTATGGTTATACATATATATAGAAACAAAAGAAAAATATTTTTGTGTTTTATACGTTTTTGGATGTTTTTGGGTTTTTGAATTTTTTATAAGAAAATATATATATAGATAGAGATGGATGGTATGAACAAAGAGTGAATATTCAAATCACTAATCTGCTAGACGGAAGATAATCAGCACAGCTCCCCGGCAGCGGCGCCAAAAATTTGATTCGGTCCCAGACGGTCAGGTTTTATCACACAAGCTGGCCACTTGTGAATGGCCAACCGTAACAAACTTAAAACAGTCTGGAAACGAATGCAATGAAGATCAGGGGAGTATAGTGTTTCCCCGGGTCGTTATGTCCCAGCGAGCTATGCGAAGAATCACCAAACGAATAGTGATCGAGAGATTTGAACGGATAAGAGTTTGAATTATTATAACTACAGATAAAGTCTATAAATTACAAAGGCTTAAATGCAAATTAAAGAGGATTAAAAAGATAAAAAATATTAAATAAACGCTATCACTATTTGCAAAATGATGTTTTTGATTTTATGTTTTTAAAACTTAAATTAAAAAACTACGCGACGTACAAATGAAAATATGAAACTGAAGCAGTATTAATCCTAAAAATATGAAAATGATATTTTTACAAACCTAATGATAAAAGAAAATTTTTAGAAAAATAAAATTATTTTTAAAACTATTTATCTAATTATTATTAATTAAAAACTATTTTTAACTATTTAATAATAGCCTAAAATACAAGAAAATATGAAATAAAGATAGAAAAATAAAATTTTGACTTGGAAAAATCTAAAATAACAAAAGATAATTTTCAAAACTATTTTTGTATTTTTCTGATTATTTTTGTATTTTCTATTAATTAAAAACTATTTAAAACTACTTAAATTGCTAAAAAATACAAATTTAACTAAGAAAAATCTGGAAAAATATTTTTTTGACTTTTTATATTTATCTTAACCTAAGAAAAATGAAAAATTATTTTTTTGAAACTTTTCTGAATTATTTGTATTAAATGCTAATTAAAAAGGCTTAAAAACTGGTTTAAATTAAGAAAAATACCAAACTGACTTGGAAAAATCTGAAAAATTCAAGATAAGCCTAGAATAATATTGTGAATCTAGGAAAAATATAAAAACACAGGCTTGTGTGCAAGAAATTGAAACTGCCAAGCAAAGTGCTTATGAATAAACACTCTAAATAAGCCAAAAGGTAACCAAAGACCACCACAGTGACAAAGAAGCTATAATAAGCTAAAAGTATCCAAATGCAACTAATCTCAACTGCCCTTAACCTCTATTGTGTTGTTTGAACAGATTTGATAATAAGAGCTTAATGTGCAGAAACAGTTTTGAGGTACTAAGTTTGAGCTTAAGCACAAGCTACCCAACTAGCTAAAAATGAAAAACAGAAGTAGGAACTTGAAATAGACCTGGCCAAGAACTTGTTAACCAAAAGTGAGCCTTGGACAAGCTCAACTGAGCTTGTTGCAAGCCCTGCAAACACCCTGTGCAGACTCAGTGTATGCTGAGTCAGTGCACAGGGCATTTTTGCCCAAGTTGATAAGCCATTTGGAGCTTATAAAAAATTTGCAAAAATCTACTAAAATGGTAATAAGAAATAAGACCAGTTGAACTTTTTAAACCCCAAGTTTCACTTAATTTGACCCAGAAATGAAGCCATCAAAAATCAACTCAGTTGGGTGAAAACAGGTTTTTCAGCTTTTGACTTTTGAGCAGTTTTGAAGATTTTGACTTTATTGAACTTTGAAACCAAATTTTTGGACTGATATTGATGTTAATTGATGAAATGAAGCTAAAGCAAGCTATGTCTATGAATCTTAAACACAAAACAAGTGTTTGATTTTCCAAAACTTCAACAGATATGCATTTGAGACAGATTTTATGTGATTTTGACTTAGAGCTTATGTAGGTGCAATTTTGAGACAGATATGGGTATAATAGAACTACACAAGCCAAAAACAATAAGTCTCAACCACTGAGCAAGACTCTAATACAGTTTAAACAACAAATCCAAACACTATCTTAAACTACTGATTTGTAAATTAAATGAGCTAACCACTGAACCAGCATAAATTATTGATCAAACTGAGTTAAATTACTCTAATTACCACTTAATTAACAGATTAAAACCAACCTAAACCACAAATACAAATTATGCACTAATACTTGAAAATAACTCACAAATGGTCCTTAGCCACATTGGCTTGCAATCAGTCAAACCAGAACCTCTACCCTATGTATATCAACCCATTGAACTCAGAATCAACCCAATTCCAGCACTGCTACACCCATATCCAATTCCTTGACCAAATTGAGCTCAGTTGACTTTCTTTGACCAAAATCCAAAATTTCTTAAAACTTAAAAGTAGCTTATAAAAAGCTATAAGCAGCTTTTATAAGCTTATTTGAACATGGAAAGAAACTATTTGAAGCTTGAATGTAGGAAATAGAAACTGAAATATTCAACAGTGGCATAAAAATATGAAATGTGAACAAAAACTTGAATTGATACTTAAAAGTTGATTATACTGATAATGTAACTTGAGTTTGATACAAGAAAATAAAATATTACACCTTTTACAATTAACTAGAACTTTTAAGAAAAAAACGACATTGATAAAATATAAAAACTACTAGACCACTCTATCTTGCTTCTTCCTGCTTCTTTTTATACACCAAACTTCTTCTCTCCTCTTTCTGAGCATATCCCACTAATTTCTTTGGCCATTGGATTTCTTGGAGAGATATTGGCCCTTGGATCAGATTTTGGCGCCAAAATGCTTTTATCAACTGGGAGGTTGAGTGAGATGGGGGAAGGGTGCATTAAATGTATCTTGGAGGGTAGTTGAGGAGGGGGGAACAAGGGGAGTGGATGATAAGCTGGCGGTGTGGGAGGAAGAGTGTTGCAGGCTCAGTTGTTGGGGAAGAAGAAAAGGGCGCGTAGTAGTTGTTTAACCAGATATTTGACTGAGGGGCTAATATATGAAGGGGTCCAAAATGTTATTGACAGGGGGTCACAAGGTATATGTGGCAGGGGTCCAATTTGGGTTTTGACAAGGCCAAGGGTTATTAATAACAAGGACCTCTTTTGTAACTTCTGAAAATACAGGGACCAATGCTACCAATTCTGCAAAGTTGCTCCAAGGGACTAAAAGTGACAAGCTCCAATAGTATAAGGACCAAACTTGACATTTTCAAATTTCCAAGGACCATTTTTGCCAATTTTTAAACTTGAAGGACCAAAATTGTAATTTCTCAAAACTTTTGATATTTTTCACCAAAGGACTAGTTTTGACAACTTATGATTTTAAAAGGACCTTTGGTGACTTTTCTTTTGAAATAAGTGCTCAGGGACTATTTCTGACAACTTTTGAAACTTGGGGGACTGAAACTGCCAATTATGCAAACTTAGCTCATTTTTCATCTGATTTTGAACATTTTGCATCTGAAACATGTAAAATGCTATTTTGAGATATTTTCAGTATTTTGATGCATTTCTGAGCATTTTTAAACGTTTTGCAGTTCAGATTTGACCTAAAATGATGAGTATTTACACACTCATCATTACTCTAAACTAAATAACTAACTAAATGACTAGTAAATAACGTAATGTCTACGAGCTAACTTCTGCTAGATAATATTTGGGGTGACCGATACTTCACTATGGAATTTCTAATTCCTAACATTACTCCTCTTCTTCCTCCTGAAGACGTTTGAGTGTTTCCGGTTGTAGACTCTTCAAGCCAAGTCGTCGGAGGATAAACTCAAAATGGTCTCTAGAAAGAGATTTAGTGAAGATGTCTGCCAGCTGATATTCAGTCCTCACGAAATACAGTTCAACCACACATTTCTCCACTTGTTCCCTGATGAAATGATGTCGAATGTCAATGTGCTTTGCTCTTGAGTGTTGGACATTGTTGCAACAGAGAGCTATGGCACTTTTGTTATCACAATACAGAGGAACTTTGTTGAATACAAAGCAATAGTCAGATAATTAGGATCTTATCCATAAGATTTGAGCACAACATGATGACATGGCTATGTATTCAGCCTCTGTAGAGGATATGGAAGTACTCATTTGTTTCTTTGAAGACCAACTCACTAACTTGTCACTTAAAAACTGAGCACCTCCTGACGTACTTCGACGAGTATCTTGACACCCTGCATGGTCAGCATCTGCATAGGCTGTTAGTGACATACCGGTGTCCTTCGGATACCAAAGTCCCATGTTAATGGTTCCTTGGAGATACCGAAAGACATGTTTAACTGCTTCAAGGTGATTTTTGGTAGGCTTAGCCTGGTATCTAGCACACATGCATACAACGAACAAAATATCTGGTCTACTGGTTGTGAGGTACATCAAGGATCCAATCATACTACGATATTTTGTTTGATCAACCGGGATCCCTGAGTGGTCCTCATCCAGCTTTGTTCGTTCCACCATAGTAGTGTCAACAGGGTCACATAATCAAATCCAAATTTCTTTAAAATTTCATTTGCATATTTAGATTGATTAATGAAAATGCCTCCGAGACTTTGTAAAATTTGTAGTCCTAAGAAAAATGACATTTGTCCCATCATTGACATTTGAAATTTAGAGCCCATCTCCTTTGAAAATCGGTCACATTCATAGGGTTGGTCAAGGCAAATATAATATCATCAACATAGATTTGAACATGAATTAAGTGTTTGCCTGAATTTCTGGTGAACAATGTAGGATCAACTGCTTCTTTGTTGAATCCTTTTGCCAAAAGGAACTTTGACAACGTATAGTACCATGCCCTAGGAGCTTTCTTCAAACCATAGGGGGCCTTCTTCAAGCGTGTGGAAAACATAGAGGGGGGGGGGGGTGAATACGTTTTCGTTTCAAACTTAAAACTTTTGTATCAAATATAGTATAAACCATCGTATTTGCTAATCTCGACGCGAGGATGCATTTAACGCATTACGGCATGTAAGGCCAACCCCTCAATATCACATAAGATTTCGCAAGATTAATGGTTCATTATAAATCAAGTTTCACCATTATTAGTCCAGTTTGTTTTTCTTTGATCAAGCGTGTCATAATATGTGTTAAATATAGTTTATGACTATGTGCAAGACCAAGTATACATCACACACAGAAACATCAACCACATAGACAATCAATAATATAAAGCAAGAATAAAAGTAAATCGATAAGTAAAAGGATACACAAACCAACACGAGGATTTATAGTGGTTCGGTCATGAAGCTCCTCTTCGCCCTACTCCACTCCCCGAGTATCCAACTCGAGAGTTACTTCACTAGATCAACAAACTCCATTCTCGGCGGAGAAAACCTTATACAACGTCGCCTACACTTTATCCGGTACAAGGCTAGACACCGAGTTCTTCCAAGAGGTAGAACCAAACCTATCACAACGTCGCCTACACTTTATCCAGTATAAGGCTAGATACCGGGTTCTTCCACGAGGTAGAACCAAACCTATCACAACGTCGCCTACACTTTATCCGGTACAAGGCTAGATACCGGGTTCCATTACAAAGGAGGAACCATTACCAGACCAACACGACACATCTATGACACCCGTTATGTTTTGTGGCCCAACATAACAAACCTTGTATTTTATGGCACAAACACATAACCCATCTAATCTAGTTATAGATACAAGAATATGATACTAGACAATATCCAAGACAAAGTGTCTAATAGATATGAAATCCTAAACCAAACATCAAGAACACAAAGCATGATGTAGTTAGTCTTCCATGAATGAAGATGACAAGTTTCCTAAGCTTGTTGTAGAAGATATTCATGTGCTTGTATGCTTGTGATGGGTGATCACTTCAGTAGGTAAGGATGCAAGATCTCTAGGCTTGCCTTGGAGGATCACTTCGGGAGTATGCTTACAAAAAATGAAAGTTAGAAGCATTATGATCATATGAGATGAGGGTAGTTTACATGTTTCCTAATGATCTAAATATGTTAGAAATGGTGGAGATAAAGTATGTGTGAAGGTGTTAAAATATGGTGAGAAGTGGTTTGCTATTTATAGGCAAAAAGACCAAAGCAAGCTTCTGCCCCAAGGATCCTTTCTGAGAGGGATCCGGCCCTTGTAATCCAAGGGATCCATGGGCAATCTAAGGGATCAGCGGACGCTCCTCATTATTTGGGTTATGGGTCATGGATCATGGGTCATGGGTAATTGCCTTTGGTTCATGGGTACCCAACTAGATACAATGTATCAAGACAATAGGTTATTAATCATGGGTCATGGGTATGGGTTATGGATCATGGTATTTAACTAACACATTTACTTTTGTTTATGTATTTTATAAAATGTAAGTAACCAAGATTACTTAAGTGTTTTATATAAGTTATTTAACTAAACATGTTTAATGGTTTGTTAGGGGTTTGATCATAACGCAACATAACAAACATGTACGAACCTGTGTTGTAGCATACAAGGACTTGAGTTGTTGAGAGGTGTTGAAAGTATGTTGAGACAAAATATATGTTAGGTCACTAGATTTACAACACAAGCACAATAGAAAGAGATAGAGGCAGATGAACAATAAACCAAACACACATACGCATAAGAATAAAGAAGAGTTAGGCGTGGAGTATGTGAAAGAGATAAATTGAACAACCAACCCTCAAGTGAGGGTTATACAAGAGTATTTATAGGAAGGAGAGCTAGGGCAACACTCCCACTCCCTTCCTTTCCTTAATGGACATGGGCCTAAGCTTATGGGCCTTCTACATAAGCTTAAGCTAAAACAAACATAAAGGCCATAATTAAGCTAACTATTACATATGAATCACTAACACTTGATTTAGGTTTAGGAGTGATTCCAACAATCTCCCCCTAAGTGTTGGTGATGAATGAATATGAACGGTTAAGGTACTGAAGTAATAGTAGCTTTGACGTCTTCTGACATTCTTTTTTCTTGTGAGAAGACTTGCCTTGATTCGAATAATCTCCCCAGTGTAGAGAAATTGTCTTCTTTGAATAGTTTTGCTTTGACGTCATCTTTAACTTTGTTCTTTGATCATTGTTCTTTGTGATGGTAGTGATAGTATGTTGTTGTTGTCTGCATCAAGTCTGCCTCAGGTCTGCTTCGCTGCTCCAGTGTCTCCACGTCATTCTTCAACATGCTCACACGCTCTTTGACGTTGGATTTCAGTACTGATGAAGTTCTTTAAGTCTTTAACTTTGTAGATTCTTTGGCTTGACGAAGAATCATTCTGACTTTTGTGTTACATTGAGATAAAACTTTCATTAGTGATGATGTTGGCATGAGCATGTGAAGAATCTGCACGATCGTTCCGCTCCAAAGCTTCCATAAGAAGTAAACATGAAAACGGTTAGTAATAAGCGGATTTCGGCACTTACAAGTTTGAACTTCGAGAGTGTTAACAACATAGTGTGAAAACACAACTCTAATTCTCACAAAGGCCGTTCCTGAACTGGAGTCCCACAAGTGAGATAACGCGATGTACCGAAGTACATCTACAGTTCAGATGAGTCGCTGAGATACACCGAAGCATCACCTCACGACTGTATACCATTTGAGACACACTAAACGTAATCCACGGGGAGTTACCGAAGTGACCTGCTGTCAGGGCTGTTTGATGTTGACCCTGGCAGGAGTTTTCATTCAATCACTGAGGATCACAGATGTGAACCTCTCATAAATGTTCTCGACAGATTGCTAAGATCTGTGAAGGACTCGATAACGTACCACTGATGTTCTTATTGTTGAACATCAAGTGATGAAATGTCAAGTGTACCTAAGAGATCTTTTGATGAATCTCGTGGCTCTAGACTTAATAGTGCATTTTCGTTTTCCTGAGTGGAGCCTAGGGAGAGGGTCTCCTTCTTCAATATCAGCAATCTCTAAGAGAAAGCCGATAGATTATGTAGGGTTCCCTGTGAGAATGAAACAAGCTTCTGTTGAGAGAAACTTGAGTGGCTAAGAAGGTTTAGTGCATGCGTCACTGGGTCCATGACGGCTTTTATTCTTCAATACCGGCGTCATCTAGTGACAACCAGTAGCATATGAATTGAACCCGATGTCTGCCCTAAGTTGAATAATTTGGAGGGCTATTTCTTTTCACCCTTTTCTTTGCATTTCTTTTTAATTCTTCAACTCTTTCTTTCTCCGATTCTCATTTTATCCTTTTTTATAATCGTACCTAAGGACTTCTAAGTACTAACTATTTGTGATGTCCTTGGGTAGATCCCTCCGGCTCTGGCGGATCATAGGACGGTTATTCCTAACCTTAGTCACCCTATAACTCCATGACTAACCTATGTTGCCATAAAACCAATTTTCAAGAAAATCTCTCACAGCAGTTATGATTGTAAAACATTTTGTACCACTGAAAGAGCTTGATCTTTTGCAGAAATACTCCCCCTCCACATGTGCTTAAGAGTTTTTTACGGAAATCTGCACAGTGAGGAAAGAGCGCGCACTTTATGAATTGATCAACTCAAGATAGACAATCCCCCGCGAGACACGGTTACGTTGCATAGTTAAAGAGTTACATTGTCAGCTTTTAGGTGACAACTAGCTCTAATAACTACCTTGAAGGTGTAGAAAAACCTCAAAAGGTTGTCAAACCTGTCAGAGTTCATGTCTACCAAGAGTTTCTCGATTGGTACATTCTATTCGAACAAGTCCTTTGCGAGACACGTTTACATCACTAGCGAACTAGCTTGAAATTATTACCCGTCCCGGACAAGTCTTTTTGAGTTACTAACAGTTAAGTATCATCAATTCGTTGGTTAAGTCTATAGCACAAAGATTCATTTGCATTTACACAACATATTTCTTATCACATAATTTTCTCCCCCTCAAAAATGGCATATAAAATGTTATTTTTGAAAAGTTGAGAATAAATATGACCATTTTGAGTGTTGCGGGAAGATGACCATTGTGAACAATTTGTGAACAAAGTTTTAATTCAAATACTCCCCCTCAACAAGTGATATAAATGGATGAGGTTTTGAAAATCATAAGGGGAAGTACTTGTTCTTTTGAGTAAAAACTTTGAAAAATGAAAGGTTTGATAAGGTTTACTCAAAATTAAGAAGATTTCGCTCCTTTTATAAGGATTGTGGCACTGAAGCGTACCACAGGGTCCTTTCTTGACAATTACGGGTTGTACACTGTTATGTGTGCACAAGCCATTGACATATATAATCACACATCCAAAGTTATAATGAAATAGAAACAGTTCAAGGGGTACCAGGAAGTCCATCAATGTTTCCAGGAATGCGAACTGGGCGTTGATAGCCGGCGAGAGCAATCCTGGGACGACCACCTACAAAGCTCTCCAGAGTTCTGAACTGGACCCGTAGATACAACCTTTCATCAATCTTTCTGATGATCCTCCTCACATCCCGTCTTTCCTTGGAATTCCATCGCTTTTGTGACCCAATGCCTTCATGAATATCCTTCAACCTATAAGCCAATCCGTCCCTAACCTTCTTCAATGTGTGATCCCCAAACTTGTGAAGATCTCTACACGCCATCAAGCAGTTGCGATGTGTTTCACTAATGTAAACCACTCCGAATGGTTGGCTGATGAGTGTGTGTTGTAAAAGTTGGTTAATGTCGGGAAGATCTAGCTGAGGTGGAGTGAAGTTGACACGGGTCTGATATGATTCAACTGCAAGCTGGAGATCTTCTACACGTTCTTTGATGACTATGCTTCTGATGAAGATAAGCAAGGACTTGATGAATTCACGTTGTACTTCACTTGAAAATTGTCTCATGCGACCCTGTACTTTGGCAAGGTACATGTCTTCAATGTTGTTGATAGACAAATTCTCAAAGTCCGCTTCAGAGAATGCATAATCCCTTTCGTCTTGCCTTTTGACCACAATATTCTTGAGAAAAGTGTAGTCCCATTTAGATGAAAGATCAACATGTTTAATAGCCACGATTGCTTTAGTACTGAACACTTCATGTTGAGACTTCTGAACCTGGCAGCTTCTGTAGTAGATTCGTCGGCGTTTCGGCCAATGGTCAATCCCATACAATGCATCACGGTCATATACTTCCATATTGTTGGAGAACATGTGGTTAGCCCTTTCCTCGATGGCTATGCAGTTAGAGTATATGGCTGCTGGGAACGGAAGTGTCAGAGATGTAGCGTATTTCCTTGAACCATCACCACCGTGTAGAAGAAATTCCAAGTCTTTGTTGAAGAAATATCTGAATGGAATCCTAGGTTGATCTGGTTGGCCAATTATTGGTAGAGGTTTTGACCAGTCGGTGTAATATGGAGGGTTGTCCCCTTTGGTGAAGTCGATGTTTGCTTCTGGGTTGAGCCAATCCATGTTGTTAGATATAGCTCATGCTATATTATCAAGGTGATACTCAACTTCAATAGCACTTTCCGAACTGTCTTTTAGAAGTTGAAATGCTTCATTCTTGATTCGCTTCAACTCGGATTTCGTCATCTTCTTCACACGTAATTTTTCTTGTAGTAGTTTCGCATGCTCCAATGTACTACATTCTAGAACCTCTTGACCTTCAGCTGGGTAGGGAGTGGAATCAACAAGCTTCGAGAACCATTCAAATTCAGTATCATCCTCGTCTAGCCATGATAAGATGTCAGTCATAGGTCTTCTTCTTCTTTGGCCTAGAGGAGGATTTTGGTTTCTTGGCTGTGTCAGGAGAGATGGGTTGTTGTTGGGGCTCAGAGACTTCTTCATCGTCACCACCCGTATACTCAAAGTGATCACCGGTTTTCTGAGTCTGGGGTGGTAACTCAGAATCTTGAGGTTTTTCAGTAGAAGAACGAGGAGGAGATCTTTGTTGAGCTGGAGTCCGTTTGGGTGGAGGTTGCATAGAAGATGATTCACCAGACTTCTTCGGGCGTTTGGGCTCGTTGTCCTTATCCTTATCCTTGTCATCATCGTCTCTTGGATGTTTCGGCCTTTCAGCTTCTACTCTGCATGCTGATTTGAGTTGATATTCCAGCAACGCTTCAAGCAATTTACCTTCGTGAGAGGCAAGTGTTGCAGATCGTTTGGACATTTGAGCTACCAGCCGGTCAACTAATTCAGCATCTGAGAAGATTATGGGATCAACTGGATTGATGTTCACGTGCATTGGTGTTGATTTCATAGTCTGCTTGGCCAGATGAAGTAGATTCGGATAGAGTTGTTTGGTGAATAACTCCTTTGTAACTTTAGGAACAAAGTCAAGAAGGTAATTGTGAGTGTAACCTTTGATCATTTCATCCATTTTCCCTTGAAGATCATCTTTCATGAGCTTCTGAACATACTCCCTTTCAACTTTCATCTCGTCATTCTCGTCATGAAGATACTGTATCTGATCAGCGAAGAAATTCATTTTCTTGTAGAGCACGTCTTTCTTTCTGACCAGTTTGATAGCTTTAACGATTCGTGTCTTAGCATGAGAAATCCAAGATGCAATTGGCTTCTTCACTGATTTGGATGTTGATTTGGTTGATCTTTTTGATGGTGGTGGTGAGGAGTGAGAAGATGAATTCGATGATGATGAGATATGAGGAGACTCCGGGTCCTTTGGTGGTTCAGAATTTTTCTCCTTAGTACGTGTAGGACTATCCAGAAGGAATTTATCATAATCAACATCTTTATCTTTCTCGGACTTTTCAGTTTCTGGTTCTTCAATGTCATACTCAATAGACTCTTCCACGCGCTTTTGTTGTTGCTCCAAAGTGGTGGCACCAATTCCCTTATCGGGTCGATTAACCGCATCATGATCTGGTGTAGGTTGAACTTCACCACTTGACCCTCCGGGGCCACCCATTTGATCCTTATCAAATTCTTTCGCAACATGTTGGAGTCTAACGATTTTGAACTTCCTCCTATAATCAATTTCCAGAGGCTCTTCATCTGATTCTTCTTCTTCTTGTTCAACTACTGGAGTCTTTCCTTTTCCTTTATCTGCCGGTGGACTGGGAGGTTTCGGTACTGATGGAGTGTCATCCTTTGCAGTTTCAGAGTAGGTAATCTCTTCATCTGATTCAGTACCCTCAGATTCCTCGTCTGTTAGCTGTCTTTGTGGTTCAGACTTGGGAATTGGAATAGGAACAGCTTCCTTAGATGGAACTTTCCTTTTGCGTGGAGGATTTCTCTTGGGAAACTTCCTCTGACTCTCAGTTCTTGCAGCACTTCCTACACTTCCTCTTCTGGTTTTTCTTGTAGGAGTACCAGAAGATTTTTCATCAAGAAAGCCAACTTTGTTCTCTTTCACAGCTGTCATATATCTTTTATAAGAGTAGAGCTGTTTGAGTTCATCTGAGAGAAGGAGATCCAGCAACACAACACCTTGTTTCTTGGTAGTTGACTCCTTAAATCTGACTGTTAGAGTGGGTTCGGACAACACGTCAAGATTGTCGGGGTCATTGATTCTTTTGGGGATATCAGGGTTGTATCCAAGTGCTCTTTGGATCAATAGTTTTGTATATCTGATATAAGGAATCTTTGAGCCAAGATTTTTTAGGAATGTCATCATGTCATCCTATATCAGAGCTTCAACTTCGATGTGTTTCATGTTGATCAGAGCCCAAAAGATTTGCAGTTCTACGAGCTTGGGATGCTCATAGCCGCTGTCACGACCAGAAATGGATTTTGTGATGATGATATAAAGGGTTCTCCAAGGCTGAGGAATGTTTTTAAGATCCACATGAGAATGCTTATTAATAGGTGCAGCAGAGAATTCAGTTGGTATGATGTCAGGAATGAGGAGAACAGCCCGTAAGTCTGCAGGAGTGATGGTGATTTGCTTGTGATTAAGCGTCACTGTCACAGCATTTTGACCTTTGATCATCTGCATTGTATTCCAGAATTGCTGTATGTAGATCTCCGGAACAGTGGCAGAGTTAGTGAGCATGTTCTGATAGGGATGATTCTTCAGAATATCCACTGCAATGAGACAAGAAGATTCCGAGCAGGTGAGAGTTTCAAAGTCAACTCTGAGATTGTTCTTTCCAATCTTCATTGGATAGCCATGCGGGAAAATATCAGCAATGGTGAGAACGTTTGGTGCATCCACATTCATTTGAGCTTCCATGTCGTGATCTGAAACACATTTAGCCAAAAGAACCAACATATCGAAAGACATAATGTTAGTTAACAGATGGTTTTATTGTCTAATTATTGAATGTGATGTGTCAATGATTGTTACGAGTCCAAAATCACTTGTTTGTTTAATAGTCTAATGAAGTCGTTATAAGTTTCGTGAGTTAGTTAACTTTAAGTTTTAAAGTTTATGTTATCACAAAATTTTAACAACATATTACACATTTAAGTTTATTAGTGACATTATTGGTTTCGTGACGTTATGATTCATTTATTTACAAGTTTGTCCGCGTAACAATTCATAATGAAGGTTTGATCAAGGCTTAGGCGTAGAAATGGTAGCTTATGCGTAAACAGGAGAAATATACGCGTTGGCGCAAGCTTATGCGTAGGATCCTTACTTACGCGTAAGAAATATTACGCGTAGGAAAAGGGAACCTTATGCGTAAAGCTTACGCGTAGGCGTATATGAAACCTTACGCGTAAGGCTTACTCGTAAGAGTAGACCTTATGCGTAGAGGTCACTGTTTACGCATATCCTTCACAGGATACGCGTAGTCCCTTTGTATAACCTTACGCGTAAACGCTACGCGTAAGGTGGTCCTTATGCGTAGTTATCTAACAACCTTGATTCTGATTTTTACGTGTAGCAAACCTGAAATAAGATCATCATAACATCAATATTTACACATTCATTCATTCAAAACAGATTAAGGCATGAAAAACTCATTAAACAGTTTACGCGTAAGATAACTTATGCATAGACTTAAACCCTAGAGCTCAAAGATTACGCATATGAAATCTAACCATAGGAATTGCACCAAAGTGTTTCTGGTAAGTCTTAGAGGCATAGTAAGTTGTTCTATCCAAGTTTTAACATCAAATTCAAGGCCAATCAAGAAAACCCAATTCGTATGAACTAGAACCCTAATTTTCAATTTATGAATCATTAGTGTTTCTGGGTAGTTTCTGGGCTTAGATATGATTAATTTAACTTGAAAACAACATTGTACAACAATCTTTAACACCAAAAACATTCACATATGAAAACGCCCAAACCCACGCATAAACCCTAATTTCCAAAATGCATCAATTCGTGTATCTGGGTGTAATAGAAACGTTTTGACACTATCTTTTTAACCACAAACACACAATCTTAATCATGTGTTCTTACGCATATGCGTAGAACGCATAATCAAGCATATACACCATTTTGACCGTTGGATTGATGTAAAAATCAAAACCATTGTTTGAAAACATGTAAGAAACATTAAACCACTTACAAAATTATGATCCAAAACACGGATTTGTTGAACGATACTTAGGCGTAGGATGAATTAGTTGTGTGTAATAAATGTGAAGTGAAAGTTAGGTGGAGAGTATATTAGAAAATACTTTAAGCTTTTGACAGTTTTAGTCCCTCCACCTTTTCCATTTTCATTCAAAGCCTTTTAACTTCCATTTTGGTTGCCAAACGAAGAATATTTGGAAATAACTTTGACGGCACTCCTCCTCGACTTAAGAAAATAATGAAAGGTTATAAATTTTAGTCCGAGGAGTGTCATAAACCAGAAATGTGACCACCATTATTAAAGAAAACAACCGAGATAGTATAACCTGCAAGTACACAGTTATTTTGAAACAGTTAAGTATTTATTTTCTCCCCCTCAACACTTGATCGGAAAAATACTGAATTTTGAGAGATTAGAGTGTTGACGGAAGAAATGTACTTGCCATGTTGAAAGAAAAATAGATAGAAGAATATTTTTGTGGTTTTATCAGGTTTTATATTTTTATATTTTGTTTTGAAAAAATATTTACAAAAGAGAGTTTTGGTGTTTGACTGGTTTTAAGACTGTTTTAAGAGGTTATCCAATTCCTCTTGATTCAAACACTGCATACCAATTCGGTGGACCAACTCATTAAACCTAGCGGGAGGCAAGGCTTTGGTGAGTAGGTCTGCCAATTGGTATTCTGTACCCACGAAGTATAATTCAACTGTACCCTGTTCCACGTGGTCCTTGATGAAATGATAACGAAGATCGATGTGCTTTGATTTCGAATGCTGAACTGAGTTGCACGATATCGCAATAGCACTCCGATTGTCGCAGTACATCGGGATTATGTCAAATACGTAACCATAGTCTTTGAGTTGTGTTCTCATCTAGATGACTTGAGCACAGCACGCCGACATGGCTACATATTCTGCTTCGGTTGATGACAGCGATGTACAATCCTGCTTCTTCGATTGCCAGGACACCAATTTATCACCAAGAAATTATAGTGCTCCTGAAGTACTTTTTCGTGAATCTAAACATCCTGCGTGATCAGCATCTGAAAAAGCGTCAAAACCAGAATCCTTCGGATACCAGATCCCCAAGTTAATGGTTCCCTTGATGTATCAGAGGATTCTTTTAGCCTCAGAGAGGTGGGTTTCAGTTGGTCGCGACTGATAACGGGAGCAGAGATAAACGGCAAAGACAATGTCAGGTCGGCTAGCTGTTAGATACATGAGAGACCCAATAATACTTCGGTATTTGGTAGGTCCACTAAGTCTAGCTTCTTGGTATGAGTCATTGGTGTGGCATAAGTGTCACAGGTTTTCATTCCAAATTTGTTTAACAATTCAAGGGTATATTTGGACTGACTCAAGAAAATACCACGGGGTGATTGATGAACTTGTAGTCCTAGAAAGAATGTAAGTTCACCCATCATGGAAATTTCAAAATTTTCCTTCATTAGTTTTGCAAAAGCGATTGAGTACTTTTTATGTGTAGACCCAAAAATGATGTCATCCACGTAAATTTGAACAATTAAGATATGTGCCCCGTGATATTGTATAAAAAGAGTAGGGTCGACCGAACCTTTGGTGAAATTATTAGCAATGAGAAAAGATGATAGCTTATCGTACCATGCCCGAGGAGCTTGTTTGAGACCATACAGAGCTTTGTTCAGTTTGTAGACATGGTTCGGGAACTCAGGATCAACGAATCCATCTGGTTGGCTGACATAAACCGTTTCTTTAAGTTGTCCATTGAGAAACGCAGTTTTGACATCCATCTGATAGACCGTCATATTCATATGAGCCGCGAACGCGAGAAATATCCGAACAGCCTCAAGACGAGCAACCGGAGCAAAAGATTCTTCAAAGTCTATACCCTCTTCCTGACGATAACCCTTAGCAACTAGATGTGACTTGTTTCGGATTACGTTCCCTTCAGCATCCAATTTGTTCTTCCAAATCCATTTGAGACCAATGACGTAGACCTTTGTTGGTCTTTCAACCAGTTCCCAGACTTCAAGACGTTTGAATTGGTTGAGTTCTTCTTGCATGGATTCAATCCAGTTGTCTTTTGTCATTGCGTCTTTAATGTTTTTAGGCTCAGATTGGCAGACAGTGAGTGCATAAATGCAATGTTCACCATCTGTGTGAAGACGTTGTCTCGTAATGACTGGTTGATTCGGGTTGCCAATAATATTTGCCAGAGGATGGTATTTTGTCCATCGATGTGTAGAGGGTTGATGTTGGTATACATTGTGCAGATTCTGAGGATTCAAATGGTTTGTTGATGATTCCGCGACATCAGGTGCAGCAGTTTCATTAGCAAACGGGTTAAAGAACGCATTTGGATCAAAATATGCAAGTGGGGGTACTTCATTAAGAACATCATCAGCCGGTTCATCATTGTTGGAAGCGGTTTGTTCAACTGTTGTGGTGGAGTCAACTGGTGGTGCTTCTTCAACAGTAGTTGTTGTAGCAGGTGTATCAGGTATGAGAGTAGTATCAGGTTGAGCAGCGGAAACAGCGGATACACTTGGAGCACGTTCATCAATATCGTCACTGAACATCGGAGCAAATAACCTTTCCATTTGTTGACGAGTGAGCTGGGGGCTTTGTTCAGCTGATGATGGGGTTTGAGGGAAGTTTAAGCGGTTGTGACCGGGTTCTAAGCTGTTATACTCAGAAGCCATTTCCGTAAGTTCATCAAAATGAGCATGAATCATTTCCATAACCTGTTTTGTACGACGATTCCAGATCCGGTAACCTTTAGAATTCTCACAATATCCAATAAAGACTCCAATGTCAGCTTTAGCTTTGAGCTTTCCAAAATCATCACGATCATTATTCGGATAGCAAAGGGATCCAAATACATGAAAGTGTTTGAGATTCGGTTTATGGTTGTGGAGAAGCTCAAAAGGTGTTTTGTTGTGGCGTTTAGTAATCACAGAACGGTTTTGAGTATAACATGCAGTAGATACAACTTCTGCCCATAAGTAATCTGGAAGTTTAGCATTGATTAACATTGTTCTTGCAGCTTCCACTAACGTTCGGTTTCGTCTTTCAACAACTCCGTTTTGTTCTGGTGTTCGTGCAATAGATGTCTGATGCTCAATTCCTACTTTCTCATAAAATTCTCGAAGAGTTTGGTTAACAAATTCAGTTCCTTTGTCTGTTCTTATTTGGCGGACGGTGTTCCGGAGCTGAACTTGAATTTTGTGAGAAAGGTGATGATCATTTATGGAGCTTGGTCTTTGCTTCAAAGAAAGTAGACCCAAGTCCATCGTGAATAGTCATCAACAATTACTAAGATATAGCGTTTGCCATTGATCGTTTGCACGCGCATCGGGCCACACAAATCCATGTGAAGAAGATGAAGTACATGCTGAGAGCTGTGTTCCACCTTTGAAGGAAAATGAGCACGAGTTCTTTTTCCTTGTTCACAAGCTGAGCAAAGGTGATCTTTAGAATACCGGAATCGTGGGAGACCTTCAACTAGTTTGTGTCGAGCAAGATTGGTTATAGTTTGAAAGTTTAAATGTGAGAGACGACGGTGCCATAGCCAGGATTTTGTTGATGTTGCCTTTGAAAGTAAGCAGATGGGAGATGAAGCAACCATGTCTTGCATAGAGATAGTATAAAGACTTGAGTTACGCGATCCAGGAATAAGGTCGTTTCCTTGTAGATCACGAATGAAACAAGATTTCTCCCTGAAAGCAACCTCCAAATCTCCATCACAGAACTGACCTACTGAAAACAGATTGTGACCGAGGGCTTCCACATAATAAACCCTGCTAATTTCGATGTTCCCATTGATATAGTCTCCATAGCCCATGATAGCTGCGAAGTGATCATTCCCGAATCTGACAATGCCAATGAACTTTGTAATAAAGTTTGATAACAGTTTAAGGTTGCCTGTCATGTGTCGGGAACATCCGCTATCAACAATCCAGAGAATGATCTGTATCACCTGCATTACACACAGACGACACAGATGGAATAGAAGTAGATGTGGAACCCAAAATGTTAGAGGGTTCCGGAGCAGTTATAGTAGACATACACACATCAATAACTTTAGGCATCCATTTAAATCCTAGTGTGTTATATATCCATTTCTGCCATCTCCAACTAGTATTTGCTTTAGTCTTAGTGAGTGCACTATGTGGTACTACATTCCTAGGAGGTGAAGCTGGAGCTACAGGGACAGCAATGCGTTTCCTATAATCTAAAGAGGGCGGTTTACCAAGCACAGACTTAGAAAGGTTAGTGGGCCTAGAGGTATTCTGATTCTTAGGATTCCGTAAACGAGAGATAATAGCTTTAGCAACACATTTGTCATGACAATCAAAATTCATACTTTTACGACAAATACCACAAGGTGCATCAGACTGAATATCAAAAGTACTTAAAGGTTTAGCATTTGTTACATCACTATTTCTATTACATTTGCCAGACGCAATATCTATAGTGGAAGCAACGTGAGTCTTATTCATAGTCCTAGGGTGTTATTCTACTTTAGCATTCCTTATTGATCTTTTCTTAGGTCGCAACTTCCTATTCTTCGATGTAGTGCTCCTAGGCTGTGAAGTGCGGACGTTTAGAAAAGAGGCAACTATTCCTGTTTCAGTAGAAGGAAGCACGTTAGCAACTTGTGTTTTAGCAGTAGGCATTCTAGGTTCACGATTACTAAGTGTTACTGGTGGTATTCTCTTAATCACAGTAGGCGGAAGTTGTTCATACTTTCCTAACATTTCTCTTAACTTAAAGATAGTGTGAATCAAATCTTGATTTTTAGAACGAATATTACCAGCAAAATTCATTACTTCTCTAGTGTGTGCAAGATAATGATCAAGTCCGTTTGATGCTTCATGATGAGTCTTATTGAGTAAATCAAATATGACACCATATTCCTGTTTAACTTTTACAAGTTCTTGTTCATATTTTGAGATTTGACTTTTTAAAGACACATTTTGACCATCTAGTTGCTCAATTTTTGGATTAAAATTGTTTGATTGCAACTGGTGGATTTTGTTTTGCAAAGCAAGTTCACGATTTTGACAATCTTTTTGACACCATTGAAGACGACGTTTTGCATTTGAAAGCTCGGTTAAGAGACGTTCGTTTTCAACTTTTAAAGACTCGATTTGAAGCACATTATCAGTATTCTCAACATTTACAACATTATCAACATTATCAGCAGAGATAGAATCAGATGTAAATGACAAAGAATTCAATAACACAACATTATGGATATCAGCACAGATAACATCTTTCAAGAGTCGATCAACATCTTTTCGCAACATTTTATTTTTACATTTAGTATTAGAAATGGATGTTTCTGTTTTCTCGAAAACGACCTTCATCACTCCAAGTTCCTTATGAAAGTCCCGTTCCCAAGACAATGCACAATTTTTCAAATTTGTATGAAAGTTTCTTTGTTCTTGCGCCAGAGGCGATTGAAAATGTTGAACTTTGATTTCAGAATGATATTGTATCTCATGTTGTAAAGTTTTGAGGTCAGCCATGAAAAGGTCAAAATATCTAAGAATTTTGTGATTTTCAGGTTT
Organism: Chrysanthemum seticuspe; assembly: GCA_019973895.1. Classification (NCBI taxonomy): domain Eukaryota; kingdom Viridiplantae; phylum Streptophyta; class Magnoliopsida; order Asterales; family Asteraceae; genus Chrysanthemum; species Chrysanthemum seticuspe. The sequence goes on along the minus strand of BPTQ01000001.1, from coordinate 197,824,293 downwards.
TTGAGTTTACTTCACTAATGGAAGGTAAAGGACCATAAATTTGTGCATAATCTGGTTGGGATTAACATTAGAAGACTCAGACGTTTTTATGATAACCCTTGGTGTATTAGAAGAATCCGTTGGTGTGACGAAAGTGACCGGTTTTGAATAATGAAAAGGTTTGTTGTAAACAACAGTTTCTAATTTTGATCGACTCTCGTCTTCTGCATCTAATTCCTCTTGACGATGATATTCAACAACACTCATAACAGAATTATCAATTTTATATTCTGCACTGGAAACTTTAGGATTTGGTTTGAATGCTTTGGTTGAAAGCTTAGGTTTGTAATCAGCAAGATTCGGTCCATATCCATTTGGATTGGGTTTTAAAGTAAACTTTTCAATAGCAGTTACTGACTCACCATGTTTGTAAACAACAGTTTTAAACTCTTTAAGTTTGTTTTGCAAGCCGATAATTTCTTCAAGATGATCATCTATTCGTTTCGTTGAATGCTTTTTGTATGCAGAAAACTGTTTTTGACAAGTTAACAACTCAGCCTTAGCTTTTTGATTTTCCAAGGTGAGTGCGTTAATTTGCTTTTTATGTTCATGTTTCAGTTGTTCTATTTCAGACAACAAAGCATTCTTCGAAGCGGCTAGATCACGCATCTGTTTCTCTAAATATTTTTCGTTTTGATGAGATTTAGCAAATGCGGCTTCAAAACCTTTTTCACGTTTTTCTTGAGATTTGAAAAAGTTGAGTTGCTTTTGTAAACATTCAAAATCCTTGGTTAACAGTGCATTTTTACTTTTCAAGTCCTGATTTACTGTACGACATTCTTCCACTATGGATTGTTGGTTTTTAAGCCACAGATCAACATCTGGACGAGGTACAAGTTCGGCGTGTTCAACGTGAGTCACAACATGATCATTATTTAGATCCTCAAGTATAACCACGGATTCAATTTGATTATCAATGGAAACCATAAGGTCATCTTGATCGTCAAATGTAACTACGGGGTCTAATTGAAAATCATCGGAATGAAATGTGGATGACTCATTTTAAACAGTCTGAGCCTTGCCGGATTCAAATGTTGGCGGAGATATTAGATCAGAGATAAATATGGTTTGTTCGGGTACCTGAGACAAGCCATCAGTGTCATACACTGGACCTGTGTCACTCATGTGTAACTCATGCATATTAGCCATCAACATAACAGCTGCATTGGCCTGCAAGTCCTCCATATCATCATCTGAGTCTGCATCTGCCATAAAACTGTGTTCTTTGTCTATGAGAGTTCCACCAGCTTCATCCTTAAGAGCCAAAAGTAAAGCCTCCTTGTGATAAGCACTGCCCCTAGTCCTTGGCTTTGGGCATGCATTAGCCAGGTGTCCCTTCTCATTGCAATTTTAGCATCGAAGACCATTCAACCCATTCTGAGCATTTCCCTGTTCCACCACTTGAGCTCTGTTGTTATTCCTACCCATAGCATTAAACCCTTGACCACCGCCCATCTGACGACCATAACCACGATTCTAAACTTCAACTCGTCCATTGTTCACAACAGCCTGATTCCTTGTGTTTGATGAGGAACGAATGCGATTGTTGGATTTGTTTGTATAACGGCCAAAAGCATTAGCAATCATAACAAATCCTTGTTGCAATGCTTCGAACGGATCGGATTCCTCATTAGGTTGACTGCCTGATCATTGTTGTTGTTGTAAGGAACCAATTGATTATGTTGAGATTGCTGTGATTGATCATTTGGTGTGATATTGGCAGTTGGTTGAGTTGCTGGTTGAGGAGGATAACTGTTTTGAGCATACAAGGCAAGTTGTTGATTTTCCGGATGTGAAGCTGAAGCAATTTGAGCACGGAGAATCCTTTCCTTATCAACTTCCTTTTGATGAGGCTTCAAGTAATCGTACAATAATCCGTATGTAGAATGATGCATGTTCTTCGCTTGACGGAGAAAAATGACATACTTCTCCCATTCAGGACCAAGACTACTCAGGAACTTAGTATTAACTGCAATTCTTGGCATGATGATGTTGTGTTTATCCAAATCATTTATGATGTCTGAGAATCAATGATGATAAAACTCTAGTGTCTCTCCAGGTTCAATCATGAAGTGTTCATAAGCCAAGTAAATTTTGGATTCCATATCCTCCTGATTGAGTGCAGATCCTTCCATAAGTAGATGAATGTGTTCCCACATTGCCTTTGCAGTCTTTTGAGCATCAACACTTCGAAGAATTGGGTTTGGTAATCCTAAAAGGATATATTGCATTGCAAGCTCATCAGCTTCATAGTGTAGAAGTTCTTCTGGATTCAGGTCTGCAACAGTAGCAATGTTTGATTGTTCATCCCTTGGTGGATTAGCATTTGGATCTCCGGGTACAATGACAGTAGGCATCTGAAATGGACCTTCCAAGATAACCTTCTTTAAGAACTTTCCATGTGGCTTCTTTAGATCACAAAACCTAAAGAACCTAATTACCCATTGATCGTAGTTTCCTGGAGTGAGCATTGGAGGTCTATCAAGTGATCCAGCTTCATGAATTGATTGTTGGCTGCTTAAAGCTTCACACATCTTTGCAAACCAAGTGGGTTCCTTCATAGTGTTCCTTGATGGATGTTGATTGAAATCGTTTGTGTAGGGTTGAACTTGAAGACTTGGTGGTGTTTGAACCATTTGTGGTGGAGGAATTGCTCCAAGTTGTGGAGTATGTTGTTGATAAATTACTTGTTGTTGATTCCATTGTTGATGTTGTGGACTTAGTTGTTGTTGTCGTTGAGAATAAGTGTACGGGAAATAGTTAGTGTATGGTGGTTGTGACATGTTGAAAACTTGTGTTGGTAAAATGGATCTTTGTAGTCGAATGAACCTTTGTTGATGAAGTATCCTTAGGCGTAGAAATCACAATAAACCAAGTAGCACTTATGCGTAAAAAACACCAAAGTTATGCGTAACAGCAAGAGTTACGCGTAGGTTTAGCTTACGCGTAAGCAGGGAAAAAGCACTAAAGTTATGCGTAAATAGTAAGTTAGGCGTAGAAAACTTAGGCGTAGGATTACCTTATGCGTAAGACTAGACTTAGGCGTAAGATGAATCTTATGCGTAGGATGTTCTACGCGTAAGCTTATGCTTATGCGTAATGTGGAAAACTAGAAGGGGGGTTGAATAGTTTTACCAATTTAAAACTTCCTTTTAAATATTTAGATCGACTTATGTCAATCTATTTGGTTGTTTATGTTGGACGTTGATAGATAGATATATAAACGTGTAAATGAAAGATAAAGAGTAAGAAGCACATCACCACGACACAAGTATTTATAGTGGTTCGGCTACAAGGACACCTTCCTTGCCCTACTCCACTCCCCGAGTCACCTACTCGAGAGTTCGTAAACACTACACCAACTCCTTATGGCGGAGAAGCCTTCACAACGTCGCTTAACCTTTTTCCGGTACAAAGCTAAATACCGAGTTCTTTCACACCAAGGCGAACCACACCTAACACAACGTCGCCTACCCTTTATATGGTGCTAGGCTAACCACCGAGTTCTTTCACACCTTAGGAGAACTAATCCTATCACAACGTCGCCTACCCTTTATTAGGTACTAGGCTAAGCACCTAGTTCCATTATGGAGGAACTACTACCCTTCACGACACAACACCTATTATCAAGGAGATCTACTCCTTGTTACAACACCATCAAGGATATCACCATCCTTGTGAATAAATAAACACTTATATGTATAACGATGCACCTCATCGATTATACGACCTAAGCATTCTTCCCAAATGCTACTTGATTTGATTCTTCGGCATCCTTCACTAATGCCTTTGACACAACGCTTGGCATCCTTCACTAATGCATTCGTCTTGACACCTTAAGCATTCTTCACTAATGCTTTGACGCGGATGATTAGCATCTTTCACTAATGCTTTCATACAAACGTGTTTCCCTGACTTCCAAACGACCCAATTGACCTGTTAAAAATTAACACTATATCGAAAAATTCCATGGGGTGTACGTGCACCCGCGGGCACCCCCTAGCTCCGTCCCTGAGGATGTGGTTGAGGTAGCAGATGAATAACACGTTATTCGCCCCTCGTACACCTTGCACTCTAACAACATCTTTTTGCAAGTCAATGTTGTCAAATACTTTAGGTAAAATGTTTTAGAAATATATTGTACTTGCCACTATTTCTTTTGTGTAACAAACAATTTTTTTTCTTGTACGGGTACTAATCTTTTAAATTCGATATTCTTAGAGTATTTTGTGACATTTTTGCCCCTCTCAACTAACAAGAGTTTTAATAATTTGAAGGGAAAAAATGTCACAAAATATCTTAAAAATACCAAATTTAAAAGATTAGTACCCGTATAAAAAAAAAATTGTTCCATACCCAGAAAAAAAAAAAAAAAACTACGATAAATATGATACCTTTATAAAAGATTTAACGAATACTTTATAAATGTTCTATACATTTTCATCATAGTTGAGGGGTATTTTTGCACTTCATCACCTTCTCACTTCAGCCCTTCTTCCCGCCCCCATCGCCTCCATCTCTCCCAAGATTCTTTATTCCAATTCACTAACTACAAAACCCTAAACTCAAATACCCACTTAACAAAACCCCCAAATTTCACACCTTTTTATTAAACCATGGAAACCCTTTTCAGCATTAGTTCAAATTCCATCTTTTCATCACTTCAAAACCCTAAAGCTTCCACCTTTTCTGCACCATTTAGCTCAGAAACAAAAACCCAGAATTGGTTATGTTTAAAAAGCAGTAATTGTAATGATTTGAAGGGTTTTAAAGGGTTAAAGATGATGAGTGTGGTCAAGTGTTTGAGTAGTAGTGATCAAGTTGGGAGTGTGGAAAATGGGGTTAAAAGGAAGAAGAATCTTGCGGTTTTTGTTTCGGGTGGTGGGTCGAATTTTCGAGCTGTTCATAAGGCGATTCTTGGTGGTGAGGTGAATGGAGAAGTTGTTGTATTGGTTACAAACAAGAATGGTAAATTTTAACAATTTTTTAAGACTTAATTTTACCTTGTTTGAATTTAATGTTATCGCCCCGAGCAAATGCACATACAAACGTGCTTCCCCGACTTCCAAACGACCCAATTGACCTGTTAAAAATTAACACTATATCGAAAAATTCCATGGGGTGTACGTGCACCCGCGGGCACCCCCTAGCTCCGTCCCTGAGGATGTGGTTGAGGTAGCAGATGAATAACACGTTATTCGCCCCTCGTACACCTTGCACTCTAACAACATCTTTTTGCAAGTCAATGTTGTCAAATACTTTAGGTAAAATGTTTTAGAAATATATTGTACTTGCCACTATTTCTTTTGTGTAACAAACAATTTTTTTTCTTGTACGGGTACTAATCTTTTAAATTCGATATTCTTAGAGTATTTTGTGACATTTTTGCCCCTCTCAACTAACAAGAGTTTTAATAATTTGAAGGGAAAAAATGTCACAAAATATCTTAAAAATACCAAATTTAAAAGATTAGTACCCGTATAAAAAAAAAATTTGTTCCATACCCAGAAAAAAAAAAAAAAAAAAAAAAAAAAAAAAAAACTACGATAAATATGATACCTTTATAAAAGATTTAACGAATACTTTATAAATGTTCTATACATTTTCATCATAGTTGAGGGGTATTTTTGCACTTCATCACCTTCTCACTTCAGCCCTTCTTCCCGCCCCCATCGCCTCCATCTCTCCCAAGATTCTTTATTCCAATTCACTAACTACAAAACCCTAAACTCAAATACCCACTTAACAAAACCCCCAAATTTCACACCTTTTTATTAAACCATGGAAACCCTTTTCAGCATTAGTTCAAATTCCATCTTTTCATCACTTCAAAACCCTAAAGCTTCCACCTTTTCTGCACCATTTAGCTCAGAAACAAAAACCCAGAATTGGTTATGTTTAAAAAGCAGTAATTGTAATGATTTGAAGGGTTTTAAAGGGTTAAAGATGATGAGTGTGGTCAAGTGTTTGAGTAGTAGTGATCAAGTTGGGAGTGTGGAAAATGGGGTTAAAAGGAAGAAGAATCTTGCGGTTTTTGTTTCGGGTGGTGGGTCGAATTTTCGAGCTGTTCATAAGGCGATTCTTGGTGGTGAGGTGAATGGAGAAGTTGTTGTATTGGTTACAAACAAGAATGGTAAATTTTAACAATTTTTTAAGACTTAATTTTACCTTGTTTGAATTTAATGTTATCGCCCCGAGCAAATGCACATACAAACGTGCTTCCCCGACTTCCAAACGACCCATTTGACCTGTTAAAAATTAACACTATATCGAAAAATTCCATGGGGTGTACGTGCACCCGCGGGCACCCCCTAGCTCCGTCCCTGAGGATGTGGTTGAGGTAGCAGATGAATAACACGTTATTCGCCCCTCGTACACCTTGCACTCTAACAACATCTTTTTGCAAGTCAATGTTGTCAAATACTTTAGGTAAAATGTTTTAGAAATATATTGTACTTGCCACTATTTCTTTTGTGTAACAAACAATTTTTTTTCTTGTACGGGTACTAATCTTTTAAATTCGATATTCTTAGAGTATTTTGTGACATTTTTGCCCCTCTCAACTAACAAGAGTTTTAATAATTTGAAGGGAAAAAATGTCACAAAATATCTTAAAAATACCAAATTTAAAAGATTAGTACCCGTATAAAAAAAAAATTGTTCCATACCCAAAAAAAAAAAAAAAAAAAAAAAAAAAAAAAAAAAACTACGATAAATATGATACCTTTATAAAAGATTTAACGAATACTTTATAAATGTTCTATACATTTTCATCATAGTTAAGGGGTATTTTTGCACTTCATCACCTTCTCACTTCAGCCCTTCTTCCCGCCCCCATCGCCTCCATCTTTCCCAAGATTCTTTATTCCAATTCACTAACTACAAAACCCTAAACTCAATTACCCACTTAACAAAACCCCCAAATTTCACACCTTTTTATTAAACCATGGAAACCCTTTTCAGCATTAGTTCAAATTCCATCTTTTCATCACTTCAAAACCCTAAAGCTTCCACCTTTTCTGCACCATTTAGCTCAGAAACAAAAACCCAGAATTGGTTATGTTTAAAAAGCAGTAATTGTAATGATTTGAAGGGTTTTAAAGGGTTAAAGATGATGAGTGTGGTCAAGTGTTTGAGTAGTAGTGATCAAGTTGGGAGTGTGGAAAATGGGGTTAAAAGGAAGAAGAATCTTGCGGTTTTTGTTTCGGGTGGTGGGTCGAATTTTCGAGCTGTTCATAAGGCGATTCTGAGTGGTGAGGTGAATGGTGAAGTTGTTGTATTGGTTACAAGCAAGAATGGTAAATTTTAAAATTTTTTAAGACTTGATTTAACCTTGTTTAAATTTAATGTTATCGCCTGAGCATATGCACATACAAACTTGCTTCCCCGACTCCCGAACGACCCATTTGACCGGTGAAAAATTTGATAACACTTAATGGAGTAAAATGAAAATTGTAGCAATCAAGTGCCCAAAACAAAATATAAACAGAAATAATGTTTTTTTGAGGTCTTTCATAGTCAAATCCTGAGACCCTTTTGATATATGGCTATATGCTTATTGCGTTTAATGTTTTGATGCAGTTAAGGCCTTAAGGGTGTTTGGGTAGAAGCTTGTGATAATCGTTTTTATTTTAGGGTGAAACTAAAAAAAGGTTATGAATTAGCAATTTGGGAATTGCTTTTCCTTTGAAACTGGTTGTATACTTGTATGATTCAGATCGTTGTTCTTCTTAAATCATCAAATACTGATTGTTTGTTTATCTAGTGGTAATTTTACATTCAGTTCCTTTGGTAATCAGAATCTGTCAAAGAATTGAACTACTGATTATCAAACATGTCTTATCGAATTTTATTGTAGTTCAATATCAAATGAGTCCAATAGTTAGGCATACACGAAAAAAAGTTTTAAACTAAGCTGTCCAAGAAAAAACAAGTATACAAGCTCAAATGTGAGCTGTGCTGCAAAACTCGGATTACAAGGCAGAGTAATCGGTGATTACTTGCCGCAAGGTCAGAGTGACTGAGCCGAATCGGCTAAAAAAAGTTGGTTTGGTCAAAATTCAGTCAAAATCTTGGTCAAGTCAGTCAAAACTTGGTTTGAAGTATTTTGAACATTTGTGTTAATGAACAATTCTATGGTCCTATGAGCATGTCATACATATAATTTCAAAATTTGTATACAGAGTATAAAATTCCAGTACTCCCCACCTAGGTCGATTACTCGCTACAGGGTAGTTGACCTCTCGAGTACCGCCTAGCAAGTTTACAACCATGAATGTGAAGATGATGGTTTGAATTACTTACTTTATCCTTATATATGTGTAGATTGTGGAGGGGCACAGTATGCAAGAGATAACGGTATCCCTGTTATAATATTTCCCAATACAAAAGGTGAACCAGAAGGTCTATCTTCAAATGATCTTGTGGCTGCTCTAAGGTTAGTTTCACCTATATTTATATTTATTGTTAACGTTTTTGTTGGTTCTTGCTGGTATTCGTTGTTCATATGTCTGTTATTTTTGCAGTACATACAAGATTGACTTTATCTTTCTAGCTGGATACTTGAAGCTTATACCATCTGAGTTAATTCGAGCTTATCCAAATTCAATTTTAAATATACATCCTTCACTTCTTCCCGCTTTTGGTGGCAAAGGGTATTATGGTACAAAGGTGCATAAAGCTGTTATTGCTTCCGGAGCTAGGTACTCGGGGCCCACAATTCATTTTGTTGATGAGAATTATGACACGGGTCGCATTTTAGCTCAAAGAGTTGTTCCTGTGCTCGCTGATGACACTGCTGAAGAACTTGCTGCCAGGGTTCTTCGTCAGGTAACTAAATTTATATCATCTGAGATAAATTCGTTCGTCAGTTTTTTGTAATCTTTGATGCATGATTGCTCATGAAGTTTGATACTTGAAACATATTTGTTAGGAACATAAAATGTACGCAGAGGTAGCAGCCGCAGTTTGTGAAGAACGTGTGATTTGGAGAGAAGATGGTGTTCCGATCATAAGAAGCAAAGCCAACCCAAATCATTATAGCTAACAGACGGATACCGTTATCTTTTTATCCAAGGTTGACCGGGGTTGACTCTGCTGGTATGCTATTTTTTGTGTTGGCCAAATCTGACAACTCACAACTTTGTTAACTCCTTTGAGCCTCTAGTTATGTGTCTGTGTGCATTTTGCGGAGACTGTTCTTGTTACTTAAAATTAAGTGAGTCATAAAAGAAGTCATGTTTGTATGGTGTTTTAACATGATCTTGAAGGGATGTAGTTTTGTTAAACTACGAGAACAATGGGATAAAACTCACTTGATTGGTGCCAGCAAATGGTCATGGAACAGTTTTGCCCGTATACGTTGTTCATTATTGTCACCAGTAGGAAGTAGAACATGTTTATTGGCATACGATTATTGGTTGTTCTGGGCGGGTTGGGGCTCGCTGTATTAGTTAATTACGTGGTCAAGTCTGGTTCTTTGATGTGGTGTTCATAGGTGCTATATGGATTGAAGGTAAATAACAAGGTGCAAGGCGACTTGTGCCTACAAGGCCATCTATCATACTGATCTGAAATTCTTTACCTTTTAAATGCTTTGCGTTTGGTTATTATTCGTGTTATCTCTTGGCTTGTAGTCCCACATCAGTAGTTCCTTTTCAAATAAACCATCATTAGCTAGTGAAACCTACACCCAAAAACTGACCTGGGAGCAAATGAGATGTTGTATGTAAGTTGGTTTACTAAAACATAAATGGAATTTGGAAATTCAATAGAACGTTAGTATAGTCTTTTGAGAAATAAAAGTCTAGGAATGTAATTTAGAAAAGGGGATAATGTATTAGACTGATAGTAATAACTAATAAGACCATAACAAGATTAAAAATAAGCCAGTTACATTAGTGTCAATTCAACGTTCTCTCTTCTAGATCAAACACTCGTAGTAAGGGGATCACACTAACAAAAAAACACACTTCACAAAATTAAATAAAAACAAAAAGCAAACACACTAACCAAACAATTCATTCGGTCCAACAGCAGACCAAACAAATGAAATGGTCTAGAAGGAACGCGTTCGGTTTGGTCTCTTTAGAGGGGGATGTGTTTGAAATGGCAAAGGGGACCAAATCATTTGGTCTTATTACGTTGAGTCTTTTAAGAGGCCATCTAAGTTTTTAGTTATTTTCTTAAAGGTCAAACAGTTACTAAAACAAACTTTTAGGCTATTGAATTATGTGTTTGCTTTCATTTATATCAACTATAACTATTTTTTTTGAGACATGACTATCAAACGGTATGAATGTTAAAACTCACCTACCAAAATGATGTGAATAAAACACTAAATCTGAAACTATAGCTATACATTTTTTTGACATTTTAATAGAATAAAGTCACATCTAAACTGAGAGTATACATGGTATTTCATATTTATTACATAGCCACCGATTTTATTACATAACTACCCTTTACCTTTTTTTTAATTCCATTACGACATGGAATTACCTTTTGTCATATTTCATTTCTTTCATTCCTTTGTCCATTACATCATACCAAACAACATGCGTAAATGCTTTATTTCATTCCAACAAGCAACCAAATAGGTCAATGGAACAATAATTACTTATTCAATTACTATATTCATTCCATTAGATCGTGGATTACATTCTTTTATAAGTCTATTACGTCTAACCAAACAGACCCTTAGTGGGTTTCTTTAAAATAAATGCGACGCTTTTTTATATTTAAATTGCAAAATTTGTCTTTATTCAGACATTTATGATTCAAATTCAGATTTTTTAAACATCTCTTAACAGTAAAACTTTAAAAGAAACAAATAACATGTAAGTTTCCTCTTGTTACATTATCTCTTTAGACAATGTGAATAAGTTTCCTCTTGTTACATTGTCTTGACAACTGGAAACATATACATGAACCAAATGGAATAATTTCGAAATATATCCGTTTGTTACTACTCCTGGCACCACCGATATAGAAACGAAAATAAAAGCTTTCCTCGTTTTCATGGGCACCACGATGGGAAAGTGAAAATGACCTTACCACGCTCTTGCCTTTTAGCATCATAATTCTTCTTCATTTCAAATAAAATAATGAGAAACCAAAATATACAATTTAACGTACAAAAGTAATGACTTGGAATGGTGAAGCAAACTAACCAACAAAGAACAAAATCCACAATTTAACTTACAAATAACCCTTAAAAAATAGTTGAATTCTTTATTTTTTCACGATATAATCAACTGCTGATTTTCTTTTTTATATAGATCATAATTTTATAGGTATCACAAATATTTTAAAAATTATCCACATATATAAGTTTTTACAATTACAACAAAGTTACACTTATAGGTGTCACAAATGTTTCCACACTTTTACTTATATACACAATTTTGCCACACTTTTAGGTGTGGACATTCAAAGAATGTTTTCACACTTTTAACCATAGACATTTGGATAATATCTTCACACTTACATATGTAGGAAAATTTGTCACACATAGGGGTGGAAACGAGCCGAGCTGCTCGTGAAAAGCTCGGGATCGGATCGGTAAAAAGCTCGAACGAGCCGAGCCTAAACGAGCTCGAGCCCGAGCTCGAGCCTAAGTTTGGGCTCATTTAATAATCGAGCCCGAGCCCGAGCTCTATACAAAAAGCTCGTTTAGGCTCGCGAGCCTAAACGAGCCATAGAAATATATACGTATATATATTTTCTATACGTATAACCGTGTTAACGAGCTCGAGCCTTGTGTTAACGAGTCGAGCTTTGTGTTAACGAGCCGAGCTCGAGCTTGTGAAAAGTTTCACGAGCCGAGCTCGAGCTCAAAATATGAGGCTCGAAACGAGCTCGAGCTTTTTATATATAAACGAGACGAGCTCGAGCTCTGGCAGGCTCGGGCTCGGCTCGGCTCGTTTTCACCCCTAGTCACACCCCTTAGAGGGGAAGGTGTGGATCACGTCGTTGCTCGCCGTGCCACGGTGGCAGCCTCGCCGACGCTCGCCACCACACCGTGGTCCTTCGCCGTCCTTCGTCATTTGATGCCTTGCCATCTGCACGACGAGTTAAAAACACTGACAGTGGGACCCGATTGATATATTAAAGGTTTGATTTTCTCTTCTTTTTTCTTTTTTTGATTTATCAAGTGTGTGTAGTGTGTGTAATTGTGTACAGGAAGAAGAAGTGGTTTGTGGGTTTGTGTTGGATTTTAGAAGAACTGGGTTTGTGTTGGATTTGAGAAGAAGTGGTTTCTGAGTTTGATTTGGAAGTGGGTTTGTGAAATTGAAGGTTTGTGAATATGTGTGGAGGATGAAGATGATAATTTTATTTTTTTTTTATTATTATTTTTTAAATACGTTTTTTTATAAAATGAATTTATTTTATTTAGAGATGTGAAAGAAAAATTAAATTGTAAGTGGTGGGCCCCAAATGAAGAGGTTGAGGTTTGTTGTGAGTGGGGGGGGTAGTTGTGGTTAGTTGTGGAGGTTTGTTATGATGATGTGGCGATGACGTGGCGGTGATGAAGAGGTGAAGCCTCTTCACTACACCTTCCCCTCTTAGGCTGGTTCCAGTAATGCAAGGAGATCGATATACATGATCGATCGTGTATCGATCTCCCTACTGTGGATCCAATCGACCGACCAAAATGAAACCCAACTTAGTCCTACCTGCGATCGAATAAAACTTGGACATTGGGCGGGGTTATTTCCAACCGTTGCATGCAATGTTCAAACAAAATAAAAATAAAAACCTCCTACCGTTAGAAAATTAAAAATTCGGCCGTTTGTGATTAAAAAAAAATAAATAAATAAAATAAATAAATAAATAAATAAATAAAATCTACTAAACTACCCTATAAATACACAACATATTTACACACTAAATTCACAAATCTCATTTAACACATTCTCTATATTCTTTCCACACTATGAGTTTTAATTCTTAAGAGCTATTCATTGCCGATTCGTCATCGGATGATGAAAATGAAGTTAGTAACGAGTTTATGATGTTTGCGGAAGAGTGTTGGGAGGCTTTTCAAGCGTCACAAACTAAACTATCACGAAACCAAGTTAGTAGGGATCGTTTGGGTGCTCATAACCGTTTAGTGGATGCTTACTTCAGCGAGACCCCCATATACGGCGATATAGCATTCCATGATCGTTTCCGAATGAGCCGACGACTATTCACACGAATTGTCCGAGATATAACCGATCATTCACCTTATTTCCAACAAACTCCTAGTTGTGCAAGCGTACTTGGTATTTCTCCATTGATGAAGTGTACTTCGTCAATCCGTCAATTGGCATACGGAGTCAATGCTGATGCTCTAGACTGAATACGTGCAAAGGGGTGCGTCAACAATTCGTGAGTCTCTCCAAAAATTTTGTGAGGCCATAATGGAGTTATATGGTGCAGAGTATTTGTGAAAGCCGAAGGTTACTGACATTGACAAACTCTATGCTCTTCACTACGAATGTCATGGGTTTCCTGGGATGATAGGAAGCATTGATTGCACAGATTGGCCGTGGGAGAATTGCCCACATGATTTAAAAGCTCAATTTTGTAGGGGAGATCACGGGCAAAATCCTTTCATTTTATTGGAAGCGATCGCGTCCCAAGATTTATGGATTTGGCATGCGTTCTTTGGTGTCTCCGGGATGAATAACGACATAAATGTTTTACGTGCATCGCCTCTTTTCAATGATCTCAAAACGGGGAGAGCATCAGATGTGGAATTCGTTGCTAACGGCGTGCCTTATAACCCCGCGGATATTATCATTGCTGATGGGATATATCCGGAATACTCGGTTATTATGAAGTCCATTAAAAATCCAGGCACCCAAACGAATATTGTATAAGACAATGCACGAAGCAGCAAGAAAAGATGTGGAACGTGCTTTTGGTGTACTAAATAGGAAGTGGCTAATGATTAAACATCCGGCTAAAGGGTTTGACAAAGAGCGTCTATCACATATAATGTACACATACATCATATTACATAATATGATAATTCAGGACGAAGAGCAGGCGATATCTCCCGTATTCTTTCCAGCAGAGCAGCACCGTTCTTATGATCCCATAAGAACGCATGTGGAATCATTGGAAATTACCATAGAGATATGCAACAGAACAACTCATCTTAGCCTCAAAGCCGATTTGGTGAAAGACATTTGGCATCGTCATAATCAAAACTAGTTTAGTCGTTGTATTGTCGTAATTTTTTAATTTTATTTGACTTATTATGTAACGTTTTAATCATTAATGAAATTTGAGTTTGTGTTAAAAATGTAAAAAAAAAAAAAAAAAAATTGATCTTGGTCGCCCTTACTGGGGAACCTAATCGCCTGAAGGTCGTTGGAGAGAGAAAGCTGACGTGGCAGTAAAAATGAAGGGGATTGAATCCCCTTACTGAACCAGCCTTAGAGCTCTAGGTGTCATGAAGAGGTTACCCTCTTCATTTGGGGCCCACGGGTGCCACATCACCATAACAAACCTCCACAACTAACCACAACTAACCCCCCTCACTCACAACAAACCTCAACCTCTTCATTGCCCACCACTACAACTTTACTTTTTTTTTTTCAAATTTTCAAATAAACAAAATTTATTTCATTAATAATTAAAATACATTAACAACACAATAATAAGAAAAAATAAATACGATACGTAAAAAAAAACGATACGGGGAAAAAAATACAACACATACTAATAATAAGAAACCTAAACATTTTACTAGTCATCTCTTTCGGCATATTTCTTCACTATTCTTTCCTGCCTCTTTCAGATGATCTCTGCTTTTGCCGGGTCAGAAGTCAAATTGGGATCTAGCATGAGAAAATTCATCTCCTTCATCTCTAACGCAATCAATTTCCTTCTCCCGCCTTGCCTCGTAACAAGCCATTTGAGCGTCGGCCTTTGAGCATATTTTTCGGATATATGTCTTGAAAAAGTACTCGATTGACTTCCACCGTAGCTCGCAGCGCTCAACATTGAAGTCGACTTTTGTTTCTTTGAGGCTCGACTCTTTCTGCCGCCATCTCTTTCAGGACGAGGTCGTTTGTCCGGGCCGAATATATCCTCGAGACATTTAATGTCAATTGGATCTTCAGCATCCAACTTCAGGTAATTTTTCAAAATCTCGCAAGCGTGAACATACCCGAACTCCTTTCCACCAAAGCGTTGCTCAAAGTTCAGTTTTGCATTCTCGAGATGATCCTGGTCATTTTCACCACTTCGACGCTGCAAATGTTTGTAAATAGCGTTGAATTTTTGGCAATCACCGTTAATCCTCGACCATTTACCCGTGATCATATTTTTGGTACGATGGTCATCGGTGGTCTGATCATTGAACATCTCCATAATGTCGTTCCCAAAGAAATCTCCAGAACGGTCATTTCCTATGTCTCGATCTTGCGAAATTTCTATCCAAATTTGCGTAGCAACCTTTCTTCAACCTTGCTCCACTTCCTCCTGTCTTCCTGGCCTGTGACTTCCACATCTTCGTCATCGTCTGTGTCCAAATCCACAGCTTGTTTTGATTTTTTTGCCTTCATCTTTTTCCCTTTACCTTTGGCCGGTTCACGTGATTTTGGTACTTTGAATTGTGAATCGGACGGTTGTGATTCCATTTGGGGAAACGTTGGAGGTTGTGATGGGTTAAAAAACTGTGGAGGTTGTGACGGGTTAAAAAATTGTGGTGATGGAAATCGTCCGGGGAAATTTGCGAATCCTTGTTGAAACGCATATTGTTGGTTAAGAAAAATTTCTTGAGGAGACGGGTTGGAATTTTGCAAGGAGGGGGTAGACGGGTTTGAAGAACCCCCGTATTGTGGTGGGTTTGAATTTAGTAGGTTCGTGAAATACCCTCCGTCATTCGGGTTTTGAGACATTGTTTTTTTTGAACTAGAGATAGAAAGTTGTTGAAGATGGAGTTGATGAAGATGAGAAAAAATGTGGTTATGGTTTGTTATTTATAGGGGTGGTATAAGTTTAAAAAAAAAAAAAAAAAAACTATACTTTTTTTAACGGATATATTTTTTCAAAATTAAAATTATATCCGTTTGGTTTGTGGCTTTGTCAGAGAATTCAGTGATATTTGGTTCATTGTGCAGACGAAGAGCACCCTCACGGCGAAAGACGGCGAGCCCTGGCGGTATGGCGGCGAGGGACGGCGAGCTAGCCACGGTGGCGGCGAAGTGGACGACGAGCTCCACACCTAGAGCTCTTATTACCAAACATGAGCAAGTGTGGAATCTATAATTTTATACATTTTTAACTGTAGTGTGAAAATTTTTTAACTATTATTATTATTTTTTTTTGAACGACTTAAAAATGAGCTTCCTTAACATCACACTACAAGAATCGGGGGTTTTGGCGACAACGAAAGCTGTCGTCAAAAACCAAATACTCGTCGCCAAAGGTTGTTAGCAGAATAGCGCAACTTGTCGCTGTTACAGTGTCGTTGCCAAAGGCACGTCTCTAAGGTTTTAGCTATAATAGTCAACGGCTTTTCACGACTACCAAATGGGGGCCAACTTACTTCACAATCAAAGATAATAAATGGGTTGTCGTTAAGGGTGTCGGTCAAAAAATTTCACAATGAAAGAAAATGAAATTACCTTGAGCGACGACAAGTGCCGTTGCTAAGGTGTTGGTCAAAGTGAAAGTCACATAACTAAACTTTTGTCATTAGGCAACTATTGATGACGAAAAATGTCGTTGCCAAAAGTCTTTTTTGTCCGTTATATTTATTCGTGTAGTGTAAATTTATCTTAAATATTAAGGTGATTTTTGAATTAATAAAGGCGTATTAAAGTAAATATTTATTATGAGTATATATGTGTGTGAATCGATTTAAGGTAGGTATATAAAGTTTCTCTTTTGAGAACTAAATTTAGGTATTGAATACCAACAACCGAAAATGATATTTATTGTATTGAGTTTACATTGTGAATTATGATAGACTTTTTATGTTACTTCAAGTAAAAAAGAAGAAGAATGAAACATGAAACGTAATTGTGAATGATTTAAGGTACTAAGCTAGTCATGAGGGTTCTGTTGACAAAAGAGGTTTTAGTAAAGTAGCTTTGAGAAAGGTGTGTAGACCGAAACATGCATGTGGTTTAAGTTTGGTTCCAATTGATGACATTAATATCGCATTGTTGGGAAAATGGTGGGCCAAGTTTAAAGACAATAATAATAGCTTATGGAAATAGGTGAGTAGAATCAAATTAAAGTGGAACGTGAATAGAAAGTTAGGTGCTGAAAGCCTGATGACGTATAGTCTATATCCGGGTCACGGACCCGCTCAAAACCCAATACTGATAAGCCTAGCACGAGCTGGGCTACGCTGATAAGCGTTTAGGCCCACGAAGGCCCAAATACGAATCTATTTACGGAATAGATATCGGATATCTCTTAATGAAGGAGATAATCATTCCCTAACCGACTTAGGCGGGATACGCCGAAGGTTGAGGAACACGGAACCAACAAGGACTCCGTGTGTATATAAAGGAAATCATATCCCTCGTTAAAGGTACGATCACAAAACCCTAACTCTCCTTTAACCCTAAGCCGATTACTTACTCTCACGCCGGAGGATAATCGTGGGAGACAATCCCACGGTAAGCCTAACGGTGTTTTCTGTCTCTTAGTGCGCAGGTCTCAAGCAACGATTCTCAATTGGTACGAGAGCCGGAGCTCCAAACAAGGAACGCCCAACTTTTGTATCAAAAAGTGGCGCCATCTGTGGGACCATTCACTAAGAACCAAGAACTAGAATGACGAAGCGATCGCAATCAGACCTTACTGGAAAGAAGACGCACAACGGATCGACTCCTAAGCAGACTTCTGGAACAACCAGTACTGCTAAAAATCAGGGATCAGGCCAGGACTCGGTCTTCCCTTTGGTGGAACCACGCTCGGGGACAACCCAAGCAGCCACCACCACTACCAGTGCCAGAGATCCACTGCGCACGCCTTTTACTCCACTCCAATCGGTGCTAGAAGCTAACCTCACAAAAGCACCCGACGCACCCGATAAGAACAAGGGCATATTGGTAGAAACAGACACCCCTGTCCTAGAGGGGTTTGTACCAGAATTAGAGCCAAGTAGTTTTGTCTCTCAAAACTATGAAGCCTTAGCTACTCTTATGCAAGAGGAAGCAAAGAAAAGGTCAGGTCAGAGCCTGCATGCTCGACTCGACTTTGGCCCAGAATTTGAGATATCTCCACCGCGTCGTCAGAAGGAGAAGCGCGGTAGGGATAGTCGTCGGCCCCCAGTGTTCAACAGAATCGGAAGGAGAGTTGAGGAAGATGATACATCTGACTCACAGCATATGGAAGAAAGTGAGAGGATGAAAGGCGCACCAATGTCCACGCCAGACTTGGTAGTCGCAGAGTCCAGGACAGACTTGGGCGACGATACTCCCCAAGTAAAAGTCCCTCAAGCACAAATTCTGAGGACAGTCGGCGCAAGCGCCGAAGGAGGGAAAATTCATCCTCTGATAATTCCTCGGACAACGAGGATAGTGAGACTGGACACTGGAAGTCCAGAAGAAAATACCATGACCAAGAGGAGGAAGACATGTCTCTCCCGTGGCGTCGTCAGAAGGTGGATGCGTTCACTAGACGCATCAGTGATTTCTCAGAAAACAAGAAGAGGCGCATGCCTGCTAATGTCAAAACATATGACGGAACAGGTGACCCTGACGATCACCTAAAAATTTTCGAATCAGCCGCAACTATTGAGAACTGGCCACAAGTAGTGTGGTGCCACATGTTTAATTCCACACTAGTGGGAAGTGCGCGGAACTGGTTCAACAAGCTTCCACGCAGAAGCATCAATGGTTTTGAAGAATTGAGAAAGGCGTTCCGCCTAAATTTTACTCAACGGAAAAAGTGTGCGAAAAACCCCATTGAACTCGCTAGGGTCAAACAGCGCCAAGGACAATCCACGAGCGCTTTTATGGAGCGCTTCAAGGACGAATGTATGCAAGTTAAAGCATGTCCCGAAGTACTCAAAATTTCAGGGTTTATGAATGGGATCAGCAACCCAGAACTTATCAAAAGATTGAATGACAAGATTCCCCAATCCTTTGATGAAGTCATGAAACGCACACGGTCCTTCGTCCAAGGAGAAGCTGCTGCGGCGGATAGCAAGAGAAGCCATTCAAACTACCGGTCACAGGAACAACCTGGGAGACAATCCACTGACCAGAATAGTAACCGTAACAGGAACTACCGCAACCAAGGGAGTGGGCGTGACAATGACAAGTACACTCCACTAACAAAAACACCGAAGGAAATACTCGCAACAAAGGGTGCAAACTTTCCAAGACCGCCACAAATGCGCACTCCAGAGGATCGGCGAGTGGGGAGTGGATACTGTGACTACCACGCACAGAAGGGCCACACCACTAACAAATGTGTCCAACTGCGCCAACTCATTGACAAAATGGTTAAAGAAGGCAGATTGGACCATTTGGTCAAAAATATCAAGGAGGGAAAGGATAGACAGAAGAATGGAAACAAGAAGGAGACACCCAAGGAGAAGGCCGACACCATCTACATGATACAATCATGGCAGCGGGTCACTAGACAGAAGGTCAGCCAGGAGTTTTCCCGAGGAAACGAAATCTCTTTCCCCGCCTTAACTGCGAACAACGCAGTGGTCGAGCCACTCACCATTGAGATTAGTGCGGGTGGTCACGACATCCATCGCATGTATGTTGATGGTGGAGCATCGGCGGACATCATGTATGAGTACTGCTTGAAGCGACTGCGGCCTGAAATACGCAATCAGTTAAGCCCGGTCAGAACAACGTTGACTGGTTTTACGGGTGAAAAGATATGGCCTATGGGGCAAATACGATTACCAGTTAGCATCGGAAACGAAAAACACTCCGCGGCGGCTTGGATGGAATTTATGGTGATCAAATCTCCCTCGCCATATGTCAGGACCGAATACTATAAGATTTATGTGGTTTGGAGGTCTTGGTTGGTGGAAGAAGATGAAGATCTTCATCCTTTTTAGTGAGAGAAAGTTAGAGAGAAGGAGGAGAAAACACAAGGCTTTATTGATAAAACACACACAACACAAATAACCAAATGCTTCACCTCACCCCTCATGGAGAGTCATGAGGGGTATTTATAGGCTCTATCTTTGCCACTTACATGATACTAGTCCCTAAGGGCAAAGTATACTACGCATCTAGTCCATTTCACATAAGTGACGTTATCTTTAGAAAAAGCGAGGCTAACAATCTCCCTCCAAGATAGCGTCACACGTGAATGGTTACAATGAGACCTATAAATACAAAACAAAGTAAATTACAATAGTAATGAACAATGTTGATTTTCTTGAAGTGCAGAGTCTCTGTAGTCTAGATACTGAGGCAAACTTGAAGTTCTCCCTTGGGATGACCTTGGCAAATGATCTTCTAGTAGCTCTGAACTTCAACTGTAATGGTCTAGTTAGGTTATTACTCCCTCCTAACTAGTGAGCCTTTTTTCTTTTTCTGCTCCATCCTGAACCGACAACACTCTTCCAACACGTCTTTAATCTTTAGACACGCAGCGGAGAAAGTAAACTCTTGATCGTACAATGGTTGTCGTTCTGGGAACATCATAACAACATAACTCACTAAGTATTGCATCCAAGTTGGTAAAAAACCCCGATGTACACCACACTACTTCTCCTTCTTCAGTCTTAAGCAAAAATCCCTTCGTAACCCAATCACGGAAGATGAAATACCAACTTCTCCCTCCTGATGGTTGCGAGCTATCGGAATCATCATAATGTTGCGTACATGCCGTATTACCTTCTTGATGCAATATTTAACATCATAGCTTGATCAAAATTCCGTGAGAATATGTCGCATAAATACTCTCAATAAACTTCTCTCAATCCAACCTTTTATCGAACCTCCTTTGAATTCACCGGCTAAATGTAATGACCACATATGGAGAGAACCCGATACGACTAACTTGAAAAGGAAGTAAACATCCCAACTTGTGACTTACTGCTTGTTCAATATTTTTGAACAATCCACAACTTCGTGTGACACTGAGCACTACAACGTAACTCCTTAAAGTGATGGTTACACACTGTGAGCACTACAACGTAACTCCTTACCAGTTATAACCAGATTGTCAAATTTCATAACGTGCTCCAACAAGTTATCTTGAGACATTTATCCAACCAACCATCGTCTCAAAGATAAAGAAGTCCACCCGTGAAACGTCACT
The DNA here is from genome assembly GCA_019973895.1 of Chrysanthemum seticuspe. Taxonomy (NCBI): domain Eukaryota; kingdom Viridiplantae; phylum Streptophyta; class Magnoliopsida; order Asterales; family Asteraceae; genus Chrysanthemum; species Chrysanthemum seticuspe. The sequence goes on along the minus strand of BPTQ01000001.1, from coordinate 197,802,996 downwards.
TCAATTTCTCGTCAATAATACCGTACAAAAACTCCGTAGTCATTTTTTCAGATCTTCGCTCAAGCCGTGAATTATGTATCCGTCCGTGAAATTATACCATACCAAAGATACCACTCATTTACCAAATATTAAAACATTGTATCCAAAAATTGTGTAGAACAAAATTTGGATAACAATATTTTATTCCATATAACCGTTCCACTATGTTAGTCCATTATATGTCAGACCATATCACAGTATGAAAATTCACGACCCAAAATCCAATATACAAGAATCGGTTAGAGGCCCAGCAGCCCATGTGAGGCCCGGTTGAGAAAGTGAAATCCCAGATCCAAGTGAATACTAATAACAGTGTATATAACAGTATCCCACTTATGACCTAAAATACTCTTAACCCTAAAACTACACCACATCAAATATGTCGCCTCCCACAAACTCTTTCAGACACCAAACTCCAAAACAAAAACAGATCTAAAAAATAGATCCATCATTCAAACCATTTCACACTAGCAGATCTTAGTATTCATTTAATAATAATAACACCACAAACCCAACAAGTGATCATGACAATCACAACCTGTTACTTGCGTGAACGTTCCTTATGTGTCTCAGCTTAAAGAGAAACGTCTTCAAGATCAACACTATGGTCTCGGGTAGGTGTATTTTGTGCTCGTTTTGTATTGAGAATCCGAATAAAAGGAAGATTGAGACGTAGGTCTTGGTCTTTCTTTGTTATATTCGAATATTAATTGAAGCTTTGTCTTCTTACAAGATCAATGAGGATAAATGTTTCAAGTAAAACAATCTTGAAAAAGGTTGCAAAAAATATGGAACATGAAACTGAGATCCTTCTTTTTATTTTAATTTGAGTCTTGAAATAGATCTAAAAAATATGGAACATGGAACCTGGCTCTGATACCAATTGTCAGGACCGAATACTATAAGATTTATGTGGTTTGGAGGTCTTGGTTGGTGGAAGAAGATGAAGATCTTCATCCTTTTTAGTGAGAGAAAGTTAGAGAGAAGGAGGAGAAAACACAAGGCTTTATTGATAAAACACACACAACACAAATAACCAAATGCTTCACCTCACCCCTCATGGAGAGTCATGAGGGGTATTTATAGGCTCTATCTTTGCCACTTACATGATACTAGTCCCTAAGGGCAAAGTATACTACGCATCTAGTCCATTTCACATAAGTGACGTTATCTTTAGAAAAAGCGAGGCTAACACCATACAACGGCATTATCGGGAGACCTGGGATATCAGCTATGCGCGCAGTGCCATCAACAGCGCACGGGATGCTTAAATTCCCAGTGGAAGGGGGCATTGTTACTCTTTACAATGCCACTGTACGGCATAGAGAATGTAACACGATTACATGCGAAACGGCACCGATCCCAGAACAACGCGCAACCAAAGTTCCAAATCTGAAGGTTGCGATTCACCCAGAATACCCGGAACAGGAAATATCCATCGGAGGGTCACTGTCGGACAACGGCAAAGCAGCTGTGTGCGCGCTCTTGCAAAAGAACTTGGACATTTTTGCATGGGAGCCAAAACACATGACTGGGGTACCACGCTCAATCACAGAGCATAAACTGAGAATCCGACAAGGATACTCACCAATACGCCAGAAGAAGCGCGACCAAGCCCCAGAGCGTGCTTAAGCGATTCTGGCAGAAGTACACAAACTGGTAGATGCGGGAATTATGCGTGAAGTCTACTACCATGACTGGCTTTCTAACCCAGTAATGGTCAAAAAGAGCGACGGTAGCTGGCGAATGTGCGTGGACTTCACCGATCTTAACAAAGCATGTCCACAAGACTGCTACCCATTACCAGAGATAGACTGGAAAATAGAGTCTCTGTGCGGATATCCATTGAAGTGTTTCCTCGATGCGTATAAAGGATATCATCAAATCCAAATGGCTAAGGAGGATGAGGAAAAAACGGCCTTTCACACAAGCCAAGGCGTCTACTGTTACACAAAAATGCCCTTTGGCTTGAAGAATGCAGGCACCACCTACCAGCGGTTAGTAGATAATGCTTTCGAAAAACAGGTGGGCCGCAACCTGGAGGTCTATGTTGATGACCTGGTCATAAAGAGCCATACTGAAGATGAGCTAGTGCGCAATATTGAGGAAACATTCAAAACTCTACGAGAGATCAATATGAAGCTAAATCCCAAAAAATGTACCTTCGGCGCCACTGAAGGCATGTTCCTCGGATACCTAAAAGAGTCTGACGGTATAAAACCATTTCCAGAAAAGACAAAGGCTGTCATCGAACTTCCTTCACCGTGCACGTTGAAGGAGGTCCAATCTCTCAACGGAAAGCTAGCTGGTCTTAACAGGTTCCTGTCTAAGTCATCAGACAAGTCTCTACCTCTCTTCAAAACACTCAAGAAGTGTATCAAAAAGGGAGATTTTCGGTGGACTACGGAGGCAGAAGAAGCCTTCACACAATTTAAACAACACCTGGCAACGCTCCCCACACTTGTCGCACCCCGACCAGGGGAAGAGTTAATTATGTATCTGTTCGCAACTGATGGAGCAGTCAGCGCAGTGCTACTAACAAATAGGGATTCAGTACAAACCCCTGTCTACTTTGTAAGCAAGGCGCTCAAGAAGACGGAGATGAACTATAGCGCCATGGAAAAATTAGTTCTGGCGTTGGTGTTTGCTGCTAAACGGTTACGCAGGTATTTCCAAGCGCATCCAATAGCAGTAATCACAGACCAACCGATCAAGCAGATCATCTCCAAACCTGACGCATCAGGCCAACTGCAGAAGTGGAGTGTATTGCTAGGTGAGCACAACATCTCTTACAGACCACGTACCGCAATCAAAGGACAGATTCTGGCAGACTTCATCATCGAAAAGCCAGACACCGAGGAGGTACCCACACCAAGTAGGACGGAACTGCATGATCCATGGATTTTGTTTACAGATGGATCCTCATGCGTTGATGGTTCAGGAGCATGCCTCATTCTCACAAACCCAGAAAGAATGGAATTCACTTACGCACTGCGTTTTGAATTTACAGTGACAAACAATGAGGTAGAATATGAAGCTCTAATCGCTGGACTACGCATTGCAGCTCGGATGGGTGTACGTAACCTAGAAGCAAATGTGGACTCCCGACTAGTGGCCAACCACGTGTTGGGCGAATACGTGGCTAAAGAAGAAAATATGATTCAGTATCTCGACAAGACCAAGGCACTGATCAAAGGCTTTGACAGATTCACCATCAAACAAATTCCTAGAGGGGAAAATCGCAAGGCAGATGCACTAAGCAAGATCACCTCGACAAGCTTCGCACACCTATCAAAGCAAGTGCTGGTTGAAACACTGAAAAGCAAATCAATATCGGAGATGGAAGTCTCCACAGTAATAGAGGAGGAAGGTCCTACATGGATGACACCGATAACGAAATTCCTAAGCAAAGGAACGTTACCCCAAGAGCAAAAGGAAGCTCGCAGGATACGGCGCACAGCACAGAGATTTGAACTTCGAAACAACATATTGTACCGACCCTCCTTCCTCCAACCGTGGCTCCGCTGTGTTGGCCCCCTACAAGCAAATTATGTGCTGCGAGAAATCCATGAAGGTTCATGCAGCATGCACTCAGGACCACGGTCCGTTGTGGCACGCGCCATGAGATCAGGATACTACTGGCCAACCATGCACCGCGATGCGCGGGACTTGATAAGGAAGTGCAACGATTGCCAAGTTCATAGACCCGTCCCGCGCCAACCACAGCACGAGCTAAATCCAATTACATCACCATGGCCATTCTACAAGTGGGGTATCGACATTGCAGGACCTTTTCCAGTCGCAACAGGAGGGTTCAAATTCCTCATAGTCGCTATAGACTACTTCACTAAGTGGATCAAAGCAAAGGCAGTAGTGACAATCACGGGCAACCAGGTAAAGCGCTTTGTCTGGGAAAGTATCGTATGCCGCTTCGGACTCCCTGGGGAAATCATCTCGGACAACGGGAAACAATTCTGCGACAACCCTTTCAAAGACTGGTGCGAGAAGTTGAATATCACACAACACTTCGCGTCAGTTAAACACCCACAAACAAACGGCTTAGTGGAACGTGCAAATCGAAGCTTAGGTGAAGGAATTAAGGCACGCCTAGACAGGCACAAAGGAAGGTGGGTGGAAGAACTATCACATGTCTTATGGGCGCATCGCACCTCAATCAAGACCAGCACAGGAGACACCCCTTTCTCTCTAGTCTACGGGACACAAGCCGTCATACCAGCCGAGATCGGCATGCCAACCATCCGCACTGCTGAAATCAATGTGGCAACCAATGATGACGAGAGACGGGTCGACTTAGACCTGCTAGAAGAAAGGCGCGAACGCGCAGCTATACGGGAGGCAAAATCAAAGTCGAGGATGAAAGGATACTATGACGCTAAAGTGCGCAGTGTTTCATTCAGACCAGGTGACTTCGTCTACCGCGCCAATGATGCGAGCCATGCAGAAGACACAGGTAAGCTTGGACCAAAGTGGGAAGGACCCTACGAGGTTACTGAAGCAATAAGAACAGGCGCGTACAAGTTACGAGGCTTGGATGGTCGAGAACTGCCGCGCACATGGAACATCCACAACCTCAAGAGGTGCTACATATAGGAATGGCTACGGCCCAGCGCACAAGCACTCAGGCACTTTACTAAAGTACCCAATAAACATCTATGTATTTACTTTTTATTTCCTTTGTATAATGTCTTATTTGTTTCTCACAAACACTTGCAAGTATTAATAAAACGTCGCGGTTTCTAGCTAACTCCGTGACACATTTTAATTTGTTATTTCCATATACTGTATGTCTTAACAATTTTATATCTCTTGCCTACATGGCGTGCATGCAATACATAAACTCACGATGGTAAAAAGATAAGTTAACCTACTAAAAAACTTGTTGTGTAAGAGGGTTACAAACCCATCAACACCAGATCACGTATCCTTGTTAAACACCTTGTTCTCGAGACGTTAGAATACATTTTGTGCGCGTCCCACGACGGGTGTGCAACATCGCATATGGTGCACATTTAACAACTTAGAAACCAAGACACTTGATTTCTTAATGTGATATTTATAGTACGCTGCATATCATAACATACACGACTATGATAGAAAATACTTAGTATTTATTTTATGATCTTCATACACGACTATGAATTTCTTCTATTATTCGTGCTTGTGTAAACATCTGACTTGTAGACAACACAAATGCCTTTTATACAAAGACAAACAGACAAGTACGTATGTAACAAATGGCAACAATATCCACACGAACTCAACAAGAGATGATTTTATTAAATAACTACGAGTTATTACAAAAGGATTATTAATTTACAATATATAAACCTACCAACTATTACAACGCTCAATAGATGAGCTACCAACGCGGTTTGAGGTATCTTTGGCCTCGCTAAGCTTCTTCAACAAGTCTGAATCCTGCCGAGACACAGTAGCAACACACACTGGCACCCCATCAGACCTTGGCTGATGAGCTGCACCAACCCCACACAAAATCATTTTACCTTTAATACCTTCCTTTTTAGCAAGTCTGGTCGCATGCGCTTCCAGCACTTCCTTCAAAGGCATTTCTTTCTCTAAGGCAAAAGGATTCAGAATATCCTTGGGACGAGCGAAGACAGGTACTTGAAGCTGTGAGTCATGGGGTTTCAAAAAGTAGTCCGGCTGTGCTTCTGCACCCTCGGCACGATGACGCGCTAGAGTCAACCCCGCCATGATAACATCTATAGGATAATCCTGATCGCGCTCCAGTTCAGCAATCATGGGGAGCTCTAAATCCTTCATCCTTTTCATGGCAGCGACCAGGTTGTCATAAGACTTAGCATCATAAATCGGTACCTTGTCAACGGGCACATTTAGAAGCTCCGCCTCATGCAGCTTCTCCACAGCTTCTGCTTTGCCACGCTCCAGAGCGCACTGAACTACCTCCCCGAAGGCATTAACCACTTCTTGCGACTCCAGGGTATTGAGTGCAGCTAGACGCAGACCATGGCCTATGAGCCACCTGCGCTCGGCTATAGTAGACATGAGCTGGGGATACAACTCCTCGTCGTACTCAATGCTGAGTTTGCGCAGTTTGGCCTCTTGCACTTCCAATGCACTACCCACAGTAGCGCCAAAATCTTCTATCTGAGAGACCAACTCCTTCTTACCCTGCTCAAGATACTTGAGAGCCCACTTACAAGATGTCTTATACTGCACTGCCTCAACACGCTCCTGGTTTATTTGGGATAGCAACGACATTTTCTCTCCTGCAAGCTTCTCCACATATGCATTTGCTGCTTCTACTTCAGTCCGGGCAGTAGCTAATTGCGCCTCCAGCAATGCAATTGCCTGATCCTTTTAAGCGGCTTGGCTATCTTCACAGGAGATTTTGGCCTTTAGCTTTTCTACCAGCAAAGCTTGATGCGCAGCTACTTGCACCAGCTCTTCAACCAGGTGCCCCACTGATGCATCCCCAGTAGATACATCCTCATCCTTGTGGCTACGCGGTTTGGACCGCGCAGAGTGAGAGGAATGTACATGATTATTATGGGGGGCGACTCCGCACCCTGTTCAAACCTGCAGACACAGACCTCGAATTGTCAATTTTCCATCTGCGCAGTTGACAAGCAAACAGAAAAGGAAGCAAGTATTGTCAAAATTACTTACTGGGGGCCAGATACATTCGCTGATGGGTGCGAGGACGCAGCCTCACTTGCAGATGACTCCACATTGAAGACCACCGGACGTTTCTTCCTCGAGGAGCTCGCGCCATCATCTCCGAACATCCTTTTACACTTTAACCCAGACTCTTGCTCCTCCACATCCTCATCCATGGGTTGCGCCACTGCTATGGGTGGTGGCTGCGCTATTGGGGAAGGCACCCGAGGGCTTGGCACGCTTTGTAGCGGCGTCGCTTCCACAGCAACGAAGGAACTTGTCCCCGCCTCTCCCACATTCAGCTCCAGGGTATGCCCTGCGGTGGCGTCCAGTATCGGCTCTTCACCCTCTTTCAAGGGCCGTACCCCTGTCTTTACCTCAACGGGCTTTGCTAGATGCACCACGGTAAATAGATCCATCTCTGCGCAATGAAAGACAACAAATAACACAAGTTATATAATGTACGGAAACAGGTAGAAGGCTCTTACATTGATTACAAAAAGGGGTGCAGAAGAATGAGTACCCACCCTGGCCATTGGCGCCTAAGAAAATTGGCATCTCATCCGGCATACCAAAATAATTACGGCTGATGCCCATATGCACCAAAAATTCCTCTGGGTAGGAACTAATGGGGATGCGGTTAGCATTTATCAGTTCCGCATCCTCAGCGACATAAGATCCAGGCAAGGGGCACTCATCCCTCTCTAACGTACCCCGGGTATAAAAATTATAATGCCACAGAAAGCATGTGTCATCTACCCAGAAAAAGAACTCCCTCCAATTCCTAAGCGCGTCTAGTTTATCAGTGTAACACTGAAGTCTACCAGCGCGATTAGCAAAGGATACCCACCCATGCGCCCATGTCGTGTGATAGAAGGCACGGAATAGGTGGATGGTTGGGTTAATCGCCAGTAAACGGCAATTCACCTCAAAATTGGTAATTTTAGCCGCACCGATGCAGTGCAACTGGGATATGTGCAGATTATAATAGTTCAATACATCACACAGAAAGTGGGACAAGGGCACACGTTGATTCGCGAATTCAAAAAACCATGTATATACCTCCACTTTCCCTTCGGGGAAGTCCGCTATAGATTCCCGCGCACCCGGAACAACCGGATGCACGTCAAGGGGTATAAAGTAATCCGAGGTGAATTATAAGAGATCGCCCTCGGTGAGGTGGGACGTGAAGTCAGACAATTGTTTGACCATGGTGTTGTTGTTTGAGAAAGCGCACGCGCGGCTACCTTTGAAACATGTTGGTTTTTGGATTGCAACTGCAAGCTTTCTTGAACAATGGCGGATTGAGTTTAGTTTTTACTATGAGAAACACAGTGAAAATGAAGCGATGTGTTATATACTTTTTCTCATCCACGCGATAGGTGACACGTGGACCCCACTTGCACTAACTGTGTGGCTGTGATAGCTTGATGGGACGCTCTTGCAGTAACTTTCCCCCGACTTACGAGGCACCCATTTTTTAATCCCATGTCTAGATACAATGTACCGGTGGGTATATTTTTTATGGCTTCTTGGCTACGCTTCGAAGTTTTTTCACTGACTACGGTTATTAGTCTAGCATCCGTAGTTATTCACTGCACATACTAGACTGGGGGGACATGATGACGTATAGTCTATATCCGGGGCACGGACCCACCCAAAACCCAATACTGATAAGCCCAGCACGAGCTGGGCTACGCTGATAAGCGTTTAGGCCCACGAAGGCCCAAATACGAATCTATTTATGGAATAGATATCGGATATCTCTTAATCAAGGAGATAATCATTCCCTAACCGACTTAGGCGGGATACGCCGAAGGTTGAGGAACACGGAACCAACAAGGACTCCGTGTGTATATAAAGGAATCACATCCCTCGTTAAAGGTAAGATCACAAAACTCTAACTCTCCTTTAACCCTAAGCCGATTACTTACTCTCACGCCGGAGGATAATCGTGGGAGACAATCCCACGGTAAGCCTAACGATGTTTTCTGTATCTTAGTGCGCAGGTCTCAAGCAACGATTCTCAATTGGTACGAGAGCCGGAGCTCCAAACAAGGAACGCCCAACTTTTGTATCAACAAAGCCACTTAAGACAACATCTGTTATCGAACATTTGGTATGATATTATGTAGTTAGAAACGGAAGAGAAAGGTTATTTACTAGTGGGAGCACATCATTGGAAGTGGGTATTGGGTGATGGGTCTTGCATAAGAATTTGGGAAGATAGTTGGGTGGATGGAAATGTTGGGATTTTATAATCTAGTTAACCAAGTAACACAAATAAGTACGCAGCAGAATTGGATCTAGTTTATGCAATTAGGTAAACACGTAATTAATAAGCAATAATAATAAAAGGGATATAGAAAACTAATCCTCGAAGTCAACTGCACGCTATAAACGAACAAGAAACCAAGTATCTAAAATAGACACCTCTACGAGTCCACACACAAACACTTTAACACAAGTACGTTTGAATAACGCTAGTCGAGAACGTTTAACCAATCAACCCCTTGAATAACTTGAATACCACGAACAAAGAAAACCAAGAACCAACTTCTTATTCCTGCCTGAGAAACCAAACTATCCGAGAACAGTTTCTAATTCCACCCGATATCGGACAAAGCAGTCCGATATCTTATCCTGTTCTGTCCGAGAAACCCACGATCAGAACTTTGTTTCTGCTTCTTGTTCGACCAGTAACTAGATCAAAACAATACCACTAAACCTTCTTGGATCTATGAACGACGCAAGATTAGTGAATAAACTAAACCAAACAAAACCGTAATCGGTTTGAGTGAAAAACCGATCGGGTCAAATCCTTTGAAAGGGAATCGACTTTGCAGAATTCTTAGGGATAGTTTTAGTCAGTGAATTAGGGATAGAAACTCTAAGGATTGAATGCATGTGAGGTTTGTATTTATAGGATCAAAAACCTAATCCCACTTGGACTCAAACTTGAGCTCCAAGTTACAAACCCATGACCCAACCTATCGGATCCATGGACTAGGCCCAAGGCACTCATGAACCAACCCAAGTTGACAGAAAAAGAACCAACGGGTCGTGTAGTATAGTCGGGTCGCCTGCATGCAAAATGGATCAAGTTATATATTCAGGTATAAAAATTCATCACGTACTCTCGTGTTTAACGTGTGTGCCCCCACAGGCTCACACACTTCTAGTCATTTCACGTGTTTTAACTCCCACAAACCAACAGCTCCCACTTGGGAGTTGGAGTGTCGAATAGCACACAGAACCAATGACGGAAACGCCTAGCAATGCTCTCACTCGCTTTTTACTAAAAGTGTCTAAGATATAGTTTCATAAATTTTTCAGTAGCATGGTCATTCAATGTCTTGTTTTAATCATCCTTTGTTATAGATACCGTTAAACCATGGATATGGATCCGAACTCATTCCATATAGTTTAACCATTTAGAATCTCGTTATAGATTTTAATTCAGATATACCAAATGTAATCAAGAATCATCTTGCATTACCCTTTGGGTTTGGCCAAACAATTATCTGATTAAATCTGGAGAGGCGCCATGGTATCTTTCTGCACATATCAAGTGTAGTAACAAATCCTTTATTGACTACAAGTGTTGTGGATGCTGCTTCACATCATCTGAAATATAGCCTTTATATCTACCTTATTCAGATAGCGTTTTGCTTATAGTTACAAAAATGATATTCACACATAACAGAACTTGCTTGTATCTCAAGTCTAAGAACGAAATTAACAAACTATTTCAATATTTTACTTATGACAAGGATCCAAAAGTAAATATTTTAAAGTTGGGGTATCCAATATCCATCTCTAGTGAATACATATGAGTTTGGCGGGAACAATCCACATTCTCGTTAGAATATAACCAACACTCACATTTGCCTTACATAACAATATTCTCATATTGTTAACCGACGATGGACATATTTAGAATGATAAATCATTTCATGGATTAAACATGAAATTATGGAATAACAGATTATATGAATATAATAACAAATACCTCGTATCTTTATTTATCAGAAAGTAATAATTGTCTTACAATTCCAAATTATCCAAATACTAATTAACACACAGATTTACATGAGACTACTACATGGTATTAAACCTATACATCTAGTCAATTTAGAATGCTTAGGATACGCTAAAGCTTTTGTAAATGAATCTGCTAGGTTTTCATCTGTGTGAACCTTTGATATCTTCACATTACCCATTTCAATGGTCTATCAAAGATATGAACTTTAGCACGATAATGTCTAGCACCTTTGGTGATTCCGCTTTCATTAGCTATAGTAATGGCTCCAGTATTATCAGAATACATATTTATGGGTTCTTCAATTATGGGAACAATGTTCAACCCAGAAATGAATTTACGAATCCATACAACCTCTTTAGATGCATCACAAGAAGCTATATACTCAGCTTCTGTAGATGAAGTAGCAAAAATACTTTGCTTTGTGCTTTTTCAGTCAACAACACCTCCATTTAGAACAAATAGATATCGAGTCTGAGATTTTAAGTCATCAGCATCTGTCAGATATCCAGCATCAGTGTAGCAAGAAACCCTGAGCTCTTGTTCCATCTCCCCTCCATAAACCAGAAACATATCCTTAGTATTGCGTAAATACTTAAGAATATTCTTAATAGCAGTCCAGTGAAGTTCACCTGGATTCTGTTGAAATCGGCTTGTTACATTCTGAGCGAACGCAACATTAGAACGAGTACATCTCACAACATACATAATAGATCCTATAGCCGAAGCATAAGGAACTCTTTGCATGCGCTCTTTCGCAGCAGGTGTCTCAACACCTTGTGACTTACTCAACTTAGGCTAGCTCCACGTTTGGAATTCTCCATACAAAATCTTTTCAAGATTTTCTCAATGTAAGCACTTTGACATAAACCAATCAATCGTTTAGATCTGTCTCGATAGATCTTGATTCCAAGAATATATGCAGCTTCTCCTAAATCTTTCATGGTGAAACATCTTCCAAGATAGAATTTTACATCTTGTAACATTGGAATGTTGTTTCCCATAAGCAATATGTCATCAACATATAAAATTAGGAAAGTAACATAACTCTCACTATTTTTCTTATATACACATGGCTCATCTTGATTTTGAGAAAATCTGAATTTCTTAATCTCATCATCAAAATGCTTATTCCATTACCTAGATGCTTGCTTACATCCATAAATGGAACGCTTGAGCTTGCATACACAGTTAGGATATTTAGGATCAACAAAACCCTCAGGTTTCTCCATATAGACCTCTTCGTAAAGATGTCCATTGAGGAAGGCGGTTTTGACATCCATTTTCCATATCTCGTAATCATAGAACGTCGCTATGGCTATGAGAATCCTTATAGCTCTAATGTCTGCTACAGGAGAAAAGGTTTCTTCATAATCAATCCCGTAGGTTTGAGTGTGTAGGATCGATATATTATTGTGTTTGATGATTCGGGTGGTCTTGGATGATCAAAATACATGATAGACATTATAGAGAGAGAAAGTAGAGAGATGGTGTTCTTGGTAGAGAGTTGTAGAACAAAAATGTAAAAGGTTAGATTGCCAAGCCACACCCCTTCCATGGATGGAAGGGGTATTTATAGTTACAACCTTAACGTCCTCCTGTCAGACTGTGGATCAGGCATACAGTGGGTAAAGACCCGTCCTTCCTCCACGGTGTTACACTAAACTATTCTACGCTACTGACTAACTAATTAACTAATAAATAACGTAAACAATGACAAATCTAAGAGCTAACATATGCTAGACCATTATTGGGGTGACCGACACTTTAACATGGAATTTCCAATTCCTAACAATCTCCCCTAAGGGAGGTCACCCCATGAAATACATTTTGCTTTATAGCATTCTATCTTTGACTTCGTTCTTGAGCTCGTAGACTTGAATTCTTCATTTCCGCAATCTTTGTGCTTTAGTAGCGAATCTTCAAAGTCCTCATAGTTTTGTACTTTGAGTGGAGGCCTTTAACTGATCCACATCATTGATGATCTTCGAGCTTTCATTGAGATCATCAGCCACAGCAAATCTCTCTGGATCATCCATAGTTGTGTTGCCATCATGTGATGTTGTGACTTTTGGACCGACATGCTCACACTTTTGAATCATGACATCTTTCCATCATAGTAGCGGAAGATTTACTAGTTCATGATATTTGCAGCAGCGTAGCAGAAGCATAGAATAAAAATATCAGAACCAGGTTATGTAGATATGCACAAGTCATGATTTCTTCAATTAAGTGTGGATGCTGTGAGCATACGGCTTTGGATTGACCACTCAATTCTGATCAGCTGCAACCGTCCAAATGTACCTGCAAACAACAGTTAGCAATAAAACACACGAAAGTGTCTTTGATCACTTTCGTCGAATTGAGGTACACGGCCCACGGTTCCCCGTTGATCAATACAAGTACTGCCTGTGATCAGGTAGGATTCCTAAGAATCTCCTTGACAAGGTTTCGCAGCTGTTCTAGCCGTTCTCAAACCGGAACGTCTCAAAGAAGACAACACGGAGTGAGTGAACCAGCAAATTGAGATTCACTGATTGATGAAAAATGATTTGAAAAACAATCGCGTATCGCTTAGAAGAAAGAGTTTTGCAATACGACGAAGGTTTTATGAAAAAGATCAATTTTCAATCATAAATACTTTTATATTTGAAAGAGTACACATTCGATGTGCTAGATAAAAGAAGAGATTCGCACATCGAACGGTTTTTCCAAAAGTATTTTTTCAACCAGAGATACTTTTTGTGTTTGAAAACATGAATACACATTCAATGTGCTAGAGAAAAGAAGATTTGCACATTGAACGGTTTTTCCAAAAGTATTCGTCAATTCCATTCCTGGACCAAGGTTGATTCAAGATTGAATCTCCCCATCATTTCTATCCAGTAGTCACAAGTTTGATCTTACGAGAAGATCTCACATGTCACCCACCAAGAGCTTGTTTGATGTTGGCTCTAGAAGGATTTCCATCTTCATCGTGAATACTTTTACATATCACTCGGATGTTCTGGCAATACCACAAGGATAATGCATAGGACTCTTTAAATATATTCTTACTTTCCACATTGTGTGAAACAGCAAGTCTTCATTAACTTAGTGTCCTAATGAGATATTGTGGATGATCTCTTGGCTCTAGACTCAATCGTGCACATTTGGTTCCTATGCCGGAGACTAGGGAGAGGGTCTCCTTTTTCAATATCAACAATCTCTAAGAGAAAGTCAATAGATTATGTGGGTTCTCCATGAGAATGAAACAAGCCCTTTTAAGAGGAGCTTGAGTAGCTTGGGAAGTTTAGTGCAGTGCGTCACTGGGTCCATGACGTCTTGTCTTCAATACCAGTGTTACCTTAGTAAACACCAGTAGCATATGTATTGAACCCGGTTACTGCCCTAAGGTTGAATTATTGGACGGCTATTTCTTTTCACCCTTTTTCACATTCATTTCTTTTTCATTCTTCAACCCCTTCAGTGGTTACCGAGACTTCATTACTAGAACCTTGTTGGGTTTATTCCAGTACTAGCTCTGTCTCAGTCCGCACTCTTCCCATTTCTCATTTTTCTCCTTTTTTCAATATACCTAAGGACTCTACATTATCTAGTGGATTGTCCCTGGGTAGATCCCTCCGGTTCTGGTGGATCGTGGGAACTAATACCTAACCTCACCATCCTTATAACTCCATACATAAAGTAAAATGGTCGGTCTTTTGGTACAGTTCATTCTTCCTTGAAACCAATTGAAAAATCATTTGGAAAAACAATCAAGGTACTTGTGATACAAGATTAAAGCATTTTGTACCTTAATAGTTTTGATCATTTAGAAAACCTCCCCCTCAACATGTGCATATGATTTAGAAATTGTTTAGCACATGGAGGCAAGAGGACTTTGAAATATTTTCTTTGATCACAATTTTCATAGAAAAAGCCATTTGATTTTCTTGGTAAATTCTCCCCCTCAATATATGCATAGGATATTTGAAATCATTTTATCACATAGAGGCAAGAGTTCTTTTGAAGCACATCCACGATCACAAAAGCCATTAAGAAACTTTTAGAAAATCAATCAAGGTACTTTATGTTGAAACATAGAAATCTTTGTACCTCGAAGGTTTGTTTTCTTTTGAAATGCTCCCCCTCAATATGTGCTTCGAGATTCGAAAGCGTTTAGCACATATGGGAGAGCAACATGCACATTTGAATCAAAACGATCACCTTTTATCAAATTTCATTATTAAATCACAAATTCTACCCCGATAAAAAATATCAAACCCTTTGAGATTTTGGATCCCAAGTGATTTAATACGGTTTAGAAAACATGGGAGAATATGTGGCCTGGTTTAAATACTCATCATGTTTTTGGATAAATGCTCCTCCTCAACATGTGCATTGGATATTTAAAATCGTTTGGCACATGGAGGCAGGAGTGCCTTTAAAGGACTAAAACCAATTCCATTTAAACAGATTTGAGATTTAAATCACGATCTCTCCCCCGATCAAAAATATCAAACCATTTGAGATTTGTGATCCCAACTGATTTAAATCATTTAGAAAAGTTTGGGGAAAGACGTGTGATGAGTGTGCAAATACTCATCATTTTTGTATAAAATAAACTGCAAAATCATCTGAAAACACTCAGAAACACATCAAAATGATCAAAATATCACAAATCAGTGTTTTATGTGTTTCAAATGCAAAATTATCAAAATCAGATGAAAAACATATCAAATTTGCAAAAATTGCAGTTTTAGTCCCCCAAGTTTACAAAACTGTCAAAAATAGTCACTGAGCCAAAATTTCAAAAGAAAAGTCACCAAAGGTCTTTTTAAAATCACAAATTATCATATTTAGTCCTTTGGTGAGAAATCGAAAAGTTTTGAGAAAATTGCAATTTAGTCCCTGAAAATCCAAAATTGTTCAAATTTAGTCCTTGGGAATTTCAAAAATGTCAAAAACTAAACCTTGGACTATTAAATGTTGACAAAACAAACCCTTGGATCACTTTTCATAAGTTACATGTTTGGTCCTCAGTTTTGGAGTTTTACATATTTGGTCCTTGTTTTATTAATATCTATACAAACCAAACGGACCTAAATAGTTACCCAAGCCCAACATTAAACACCTTGGCCCAAAAACCTTACCCGGCCCTTTTCCCACAACCCGACCAACCCAATTGTTTAAACTAAAAAACCCACCCCCCTAAAACCTGCAACCCCCGACCATTTTGTCTGCTACCACCCCCCTCCTCAAACTCCTCCCATAGCCACTCTACACCACCCATTGTCCCCTCCACCTCACCTAACCACACCAATGCATTTATTGCACCTCCTTTCCTGTCCCAGATATCAAAAGCTTTTTTTTGGCGCCAAAACAAGATTAAGGGCCAAGATGAGTTCTAGCCAATGAATGGCTCAGATTGCAGCTGGGAAATACTCAGAGGAGAGAGAAAGCATTTTTTGAGCATAAAAAGAGACAAAGTGAAGCAAGTTAGAGTTAGTCTTAGTTTTTAAAAGTTGTATGTCGAATTTCAATTTTCTTAGTCTAAAATAGCTTGTACTTGTATTTTCTAGTTCCTGTGTATTCAAATTAATCATTTCAGTGTATTACAACTCAGTTTTAATCTCAATTCAAGTGTTAAGTACAATTTTCATTTTTCTGTGTTACTGTTGGAATTTGCAATATCTAAATCTAAATCCCAAGCTTCAATAAGCTTCTTTGTAAGTTGAAACAAGCTTATGATAGCTTATAATAGCTTTTCATAAGCTTGTGTTTAAGATTGGAACAAAAATTGACACTGGTCAACAAAAGTCAACACAAGAGCAAAATGGGTGCAGACATGATATGGGTTGATTTAGAATTGGAATTGGGTTGAAATGGAAGCAGTGGGGTGAATTTGATAGGTTAGGGTTCTCTGTTTCTCAGTTGGCTAGCCATTGTGGCTTGGACATTTGTAAGTCACATTTACAAGTTTCTATGCATAAGCAGTAGTTGTAGTTCAAAGCTGTTAAAACCTGTTCTAAAGGTGGTAATTAGGCTTAGTTAATCTAGTTTAATCATGATTTCTAGTTGGTTCAGTGTTTAACTCAATATTGCTTGCAAAACAGTAGCTATAGGGGTGTTTGGAATTGCTGCATTTTCTGTGATAAAGGCCTCACCAGTGGTTATCAGTTATTGATTCATGTTTGTCTAGCTCAAGTAAACTTATTTGAGTCATAATTTAGACCTGCTACACTCAAAAAGTCAACAATAAGCTTCATTCTGTCTCACTGTCAAAACTGTTAAGGATTTGGGTTTGAAATACCTTGATTTGTGTTAAGAAGTCTTATACATTGCTTAATTTGTGTTCAATACATCTTAATACATCAACATCAATCATTAAATTGGATCTAAACTTCATTTTAGTCAAAGTTCCATCTGCTTTCAAAAAGTCAAAATGTCAAAAATCTGGTTTTCCACAGAAGTTGCAGATGATGCACAGGATGCATTAAAGGTTTTCAAGGTCTGAGTTTTTGGTTACAAGTAGTGATCTAGGTGGTCTATAAGACCTAGTATCTGTTTTTAGCTCAAGTCCTGTGGATAAGCTTGTGCAGGGGCTTAAAGTGAGCACCTTTTGCCCTGCACCAACTCAGTGACACTGAGTGATTTTCTCAGTATTTAGCCAAGCTTGTGCAGAGCTTGTAAAAGCTTTTCAAGGGGTGGTCTTTTGGTCAGAAGTAGTCACTTAGGTCTAGTTTAGGACTCAATCATTGGATTTTAGATTGTAGCTTATTTGGTTGCTTATTTTTGGTCTACAAGTTGACACCAAAATCTGTTTTAAGTTTAAAATCAGAATCATCAAATCTGTCTATCTTGTTAATCAGTAGTTATAACTTGTTGATTTGAATCTCATTTGGTCACTTTTAGTTAATCATAGCTTCTGTTCTAGTGTGGTAGCTCATTTTAATCATTTGGCTTATTTAGTGCTTATTTCAATAAGCACTATCACATCAGTTTCATAATCTTGCATACAAGTGCCTGTTTTTCTAATTTTCATAGCTTCTTAATATTATTTTAGAGTTTCCCTGAAATTTTCATATTTTTATAAGCTGTTTTGCTATTTTTCCTATTTTTAATTAGTTTTTAATACTTTTTAAATAACATTTAATACAAAAAATTAGAAAAAGGTTCAAAAAAATAATTTTTCATTTTTTCTTAGGCTTAGATAAATATAAAAAGCAGAAAAAGTAATTTTCTAGATTTTTCATAGCTTATTTGGTAATTTTTAGTAATTTAATTAGTTTTTAATGGTTTAAAATTAATAGAAAATAGAAAAATAGTCACAAAAATACAAAAATAGTTTTGAAAAGTCTATTTTGATATTTTAGACTTTTACAAGTGTTAATCTTATTTTTCTAGCTTAATTTCATATTTTCTTATATTTTAGGTAATTAATTATTAGTTAAAAATAGTTTTTAATTAGATAATTAGTCTTAAAAATAATTTTCTTTTTCTAAATATTTTCTTTTATCATTAGGTTTATAAAAACATCATTTTCATATTTTTAGGGTTAATATTGACTTAGTTTCACTTTTTATTTTGTACGTCGCTTAGATTTTAATTTAAACGTACGTTTTAGGTTATAAACGTTCATCACTTTAAATATAGTGATAGCGTTTATTTAATAGGTTTTATCTTTTTAATTTTCTTTAATTTGCATTTAAGGCGTTTTTAATTTGTTGGCTTATTCCGTAGTTATAATCATAATCTGATCCTTTTTCCGTTTAAACTCCTCGATCACTAAACGTTTGATAAATCCATTGCACAACTCGCTGGGACATAACGACCCGGGGAAACATTGTACTCCTCAGATCTTCATTGCATTGGTTTTTGAGCAGTTTTAAGTCTGTTACAGTCTGTCATTCACAAGTGGCAGACTTGCGTGATTAGACTTGACTGTTTAGCACCGATCAAATTTTGGCGCCGCTGCCGGGGAGCTGTGCTGATTTATCTCCCGTTTTAGCAGATTAGTTGTTTGAATCCTCACTCTTTGTTTATATCATCCATTTCTGTATATATATATTTATCCATATTTTCTTCTAAAAAATCCAAAAACCCAAAAACAGCCAAAAACTTATAAAACACAAAAATATTTTTCCTTTTGTTTCTATATATGTATCAAAAATAAAAATACAAAAAGAATCGTCGTTTTCTTTAATAATTAACAACTTAAAAGATTACCACCGAAAACCAAGGCAGTGCACTACCTAACTGGGGGTGCGACCATAATAAGTTCCCGAACTAAAGATATAAAACTTGCCTTTGTGTCCATTGTGATTGGTGTACCTTTTTCAAAGAAGCCATTCATCTTGGATTATTGGTTAAGTTCACTGTTGTTTTGCCTCGATTTTGTGTTAATTGA
The DNA here is from genome assembly GCA_019973895.1 of Chrysanthemum seticuspe. Lineage (NCBI taxonomy): Eukaryota > Viridiplantae > Streptophyta > Magnoliopsida > Asterales > Asteraceae > Chrysanthemum > Chrysanthemum seticuspe. Next base: position 197,783,860 of record BPTQ01000001.1, on the reverse strand, counting down.
TTTTGTTGTGATATCGACGTTTCAGAACCAGAAAACCCATAAAGATTCTTCTCACCCTGATTTTTACAAAACGTCTTCATAATTCTCATTCTCATGTGAAATATCTTCATAATTCCATTTCTCTCCTTAGCTCTGAGTTTCCTTAGAGTTAACTCTAGTGCATGCGCACTCGTTCTTCTAGATCATTGAGTCCTTTGCGTGATCTAGCAGAAATTCCAAGGAGACGTTCTCGTAGACGTGCTGCCCAAATAGTCGAACCCGAGATTCGCACTATTTCAAACAACACCATGGCAGACGAACGTACTATGGCGGAAATGCTCCAGGCACCCACCGAGGGTTATGGAGATGCCATTGTTTTACCCGTTATCAACTCTGATCACTTTGAATTGAAGACACATTTGATCCAACTTGTGTCTACAAATCAATTCCGCGGGTCTGATCGAGAAGACCCGTATGCACACATCCGTTGGTTTAACAAGTTGACTTCAACTATCAATTACAAGGATGTGCCACAAAAAGTCATCAAGTTGATGCTTTTTCCATTCTCTCTTGAGGGGACAGCCCGGATTTGGCTGGAAAAAGAACCCCCTCGATCTATCGAAACTTGGGAGGATCTTGTTCAAAAGTTTGTGAATTATTTCTTTCCTCCATCAAAGACGACTAATCTTAAAAATGAAATTTCTGGATTTCGTCAAAATTTCGATGAAAACTTTGGAGAGGCATGGGAGAGATTCAAAGATCTCCTCAGGAAATGCCCCCATCATGAATTCACGGAGCTTCAACAAGTAAATATCTTTTACAATGGGTTGAACGGAAACGATCAAGATTCCTTGAATGCAGCCGCAGGCGGCAATATCTTGAATCGTAAACCTAAAGATGTGATTGAGATTTGCGAGCAAAAATCAAAAGTTCCTATTTCTCGCAACAAAGTCAATGTTCCAAACACTCCTGCTTCTTCATCCGGTAACTCTTCCGAGTTAGCCGCTCCGTTAGCCGCTCTAACGGACATCATCCATTGTATGATAAAAGAGGTAAAGGAAATCAAAAGCGAAATTCATAAGCCGGAACCAATCAAAGCCGTAAACAAGGTGTGTGAAACTTGTAGTGGTCCACATGCGTATTATGATTGTCAAGCAACCGATGCTTCCTTTTACCAAGCTCCCGTAGCTTCGGTAAACCACAATCAATACCGACCACAGGCTGATCCTCATTACCGTGCACCTAGCGGTATGACACCACCTGGTTTTCCTCCTGTGCAAAACCATGGCAATCAAAATCGTTTTGTTCCGAATCAAGGGCAAAATTTCAATAACTCTCAAAATTTCAATCAAAACCGGAACAATTTCAACCAACCTCAACCATATCAAGCTCCTAATCATCAAAGCTATCAACAACCTCCTCAAGCTCCCATTCCGAATGACTTCATGAAAATGACTGAGGCAAACATGCGTTCAATGCAAACTCAGATCAATAACATGAGAGGTGAGCTAAAAAGGGAAATTGATACCACATTATCTCGGCAGACAAATGAGTTAAAGAATATGATGAGCAGTTTCATGAACATGAATATGAACAAAGCTTCACCATCTTCTGGAGGACTCCCAAGCAACACTATTCCCAATCCTAATGCCGAGTTGAAAGCCGTCACCACTCGTAGTGGTAAGACGCACAATGGACCTTCGACTCCAATGCCCCCTCCTCCTGTGGCATTTAGTCAAGTTACCAAGGAGACAACGGACAAGGTGCATTATTCAAGCCCACGAAGTACCGCACACGTCCCACCTTCGGTAGTCCAAGCTTTAAGTCCGGAACCCGATGTTCCGAGGAAAAATCCTGAGCCAGAAAACACTTCCATCCCGGCTCAAAAGTCTAGTCAGCTTCCTTACCCATCAAGAATGAATGATGAGAAGCTCAAAGACAAAAACAAAGAGCAAATGGAAAAATTTTTCCAAATCTTCAATGAGCTTCACTTTGATTTAAGCTTCGTTGATGCTCTCGTTCTAATGCCTAAATTTGCATCCACGCTTAAAGGCTTACTCACCAACAAAGATAAATTGTCTGAGATGGCGAAAACCCCTCTAAATGAGCAATGCTCAGCGGCCATTCTTAACAAGCTTCCCGAAAAGCTTGAAGACCCTGGCCGGTTCTTAATCCCGTGTGATTTCTTGGGGATGTTTCAATGCTCCGCCTTGGCCGATCTTGGCGCTAGCATTAACCTCATGCCACTCTCAGTATGGAAGAAACTTTCTCTTCCTGAACTTTCATCCACTCGTATGACACTCGAGCTAGCGGACCGTACCGTAACTCGTCCACTTGGGATAGCCGAGGATGTCGTGATGAAAGTGGGAAAGTTTCACTTTCATGCTGACTTTGTTGTAGTAGAGTTCGATGCAGATCCTAGAGTTCCCCTCATCTTAGGGAGAGCTTTCTTAAGAACGAGTCGTGCTCTGATTGATGTGTTTGCTGAGGAGTTGACCATTCGGGTTGACAACGAAGAGCTCACGTTAAATATCAACCAGAACTCCAAACCTCTGTACAAACAGAGTGTTGCCACAATTGATCAAAAATCTGAAAGATTCAATGCAACACTCTCAAACTTCACGGTTAAGAGGAGTTTTCAAAAACGTGCTGAGCTCAAAGCTTTGAAAGTTACCCCTGGTTCAAACAAATGGTTTGAAAGCTGTACCAGGGAAGTCAAGAGTATTCTTGATGATGACGATGATCTAGAATCGGAGACTTCATCGGAAGTGGTGGAAACTGCTAGCTCTAAGAGCACACCACTTGTCCCATCTCCGGAATCAGTTTGTCGCATCGAGATTGTTAACTCTGTGGATGAAACTAAACTCTCTTCTGTTTCATCTGAGTTGGATGATGATGTTTGTGATCCAATGGGAGATATTCTTCCCATTGATGAATTGCTCAAAAATGATCCATCATCTTCTAGTCCTATTCCCGACTCTTCCACCCCTTCTCTCACTCCTGATGAGGAAGAGGACAACTTTTGGAATGAAGTCGATGCATTTCTAAGTGATGAATCAATTCCAACGGGAATTGATAACACTTACCTTGATCCGGAGGGAGACATCCTTTTTCTGGAAAGTTTGTTGATTGAAGAACCATTTCCCACCCTCCCTCCCGGACATCTTCTTGACAATCACCATCTAAGCTTCAAGTTTAAGCTTAAAGATGTCAAAACTGGTGATTTGCTTTTCTCTGCTGAGGAATGGACTTGCATTCTCATGCACGTCTTTATTCCCTTCTTCACAGATGGTGTGGTTGCTCTTTCCCTTTTCTCTTTCGGGAATGAGGACACCATCTTTGACCCCGGTATCATCCTTTATAGTTTCTACTATTAACAATACCGCGGTTATATCTCATCGGTGTGGAACTTTCTGATGTTCATATGTTTATCAACATTGTGAACGAAAGTCCGATCGAGATTGGTTTTCCACGTTACTTTCCCCATGAACCAATGAATTCGGGGTCGAGTCAAGCTAGCGACTCGGGAATCAAAAACAGTAGCATGCCATATGGGTTTTCACCCATATTTCTGTCTTCTCACCTCTTTCTACCACCCTAGTGTGGGGGGGTTGCCCACATGTTTCAAAAAAAAAAAAAAAAAAAAAAAAAAAAAAAAAAAAAAAAAAAAAATCATCTTTCTAAATAATGGCCGTAGTATTTCCCTTTTACGTTCTTTGTTTCGGCATAACCGCCGGTACTTTGAATATTGAGGGCAATATTCATTTCTAAGTGTGGGGGGGGGATTCTCACGAATTTTATCATGTAATTATACCGCCTAATCCCCCCATTTTTGGCCAAAAAAAAATTTTTTTGGAGCAAGTGTTCTACACTTTCTCATCTGGTTATCAGTCCGCCATGTCTGTAAGACTAAAGGATTGGCTAATCCAGGAGCAAACGGCTCTTGGTAAAGATATCTCAAATCCGTTTATATGGCTTGCAATTTGCCCAAAATTGTATGGTATTCGACTCACCATATCCTAAAAAGTGAAGAGTTGGCTAGCCCGCAAGATTATGGCTTGTGGTAAAGGCAGTGGAAAAACCATAATTGGTAATCAGCTCCCCAAAGATAATGTTGATAATTTATCTAAGAGTTGGCTAGTCCAGAAGGGTACGGCTTCTGGTAAAGACAAAATCAAATCCGTTGGAAGCTGGTGGTTTGCTCAAAATCACATGGTTATCGGTGTACCATGGTTCTTACTTGAACTGAAACATTTGGCTACTCCAGAAGTAATGGCTTTTGGTAAAGAGATTAAAATCCATTATTTTTTCTCAAATCATTGCTAGGGACTAGCAATATCTCAGTGTGGGGGATTGATGAGTGTGCAAATACTCATCATTTTTGTATAAAATAAACTGCAAAATCATCTGAAAACACTCAGAAACACATCAAAATGATCAAAATATCACAAATCAGTGTTTTATGTGTTTCAAATGCAAAATTATCAAAATCAGATGAAAAACATATCAAATTTGCAAAAATTGCAGTTTTAGTCCCCCAAGTTTACAAAACTGTCAAAAATAGTCCCTGAGCCAAAATTTCAAAAGAAAAGTCACCAAAGGTCTTTTTAAAATCACAAATTATCATATTTAGTCCTTTGGTGAGAAATCGAAAAGTTTTGAGAAAATTGCAATTTAGTCCCTGAAAATCCAAAATTGTTCAAATTTAGTCCTTGGGAATTTCAAAAATGTCAAAAACTAAACCTTGGACTATTAAATGTTGACAAAACAAACCCTTGGATCACTTTTCATAAGTTACATGTTTGGTCCTCAGTTTTGGAGTTTTACATATTTGGTCCTTGTTTTATTAATATCTATACAAACCAAACGGACCTAAATAGTTACCCAAGCCCAACATTAAACACCTTGGCCCAAAAACCTTACCCGGCCCTTTTCCCACAACCCGACCAACCCAATTGTTTAAACTAAAAAACCCGCCCCCCTAAAACCTGCAACCCCCGACCATTTTGTCTGCTACCACCCCCCTCCTCAAACTCCTCCCATAGCCACTCTACACCACCCATTGTCCCCTCCACCTCACCTAACCACACCAATGCATTTATTGCACCTCCTTTCCTGTCCCAGATATCAAAAGCTTTTTTTTGGCGCCAAAACAAGATTAAGGGCCAAGATGAGTTCTAGCCAATGAATGGCTCAGATTGCAGCTGGGAAATACTCAGAGGAGAGAGAAAGCATTTTTTGAGCATAAAAAGAGACAAAGTGAAGCAAGTTAGAGTTAGTCTTAGTTTTTAAAAGTTGTATGTCGAATTTCAATTTTCTTAGTCTAAAATAGCTTGTACTTGTATTTTCTAGTTCCTGTGTATTCAAATTAATCATTTCAGTGTATTACAACTCAGTTTTAATCTCAATTCAAGTGTTAAGTACAATTTTCATTTTTCTGTGTTACTGTTGGAATTTGCAATATCTAAATCTAAATCCCAAGCTTCAATAAGCTTCTTTGTAAGTTGAAACAAGCTTATGATAGCTTATAATAGCTTTTCATAAGCTTGTGTTTAAGATTGGAACAAAAATTGACACTGGTCAACAAAAGTCAACACAAGAGCAAAATGGGTGCAGACATGATATGGGTTGATTTAGAATTGGAATTGGGTTGAAATGGAAGCAGTGGGGTGAATTTGATAGGTTAGGGTTCTCTGTTTCTCAGTTGGCTAGCCATTGTGGCTTGGACATTTGTAAGTCACATTTACAAGTTTCTATGCATAAGCAGTAGTTGTAGTTCAAAGCTGTTAAAACCTGTTCTAAAGGTGGTAATTAGGCTTAGTTAATCTAGTTTAATCATGATTTCTAGTTGGTTCAGTGTTTAACTCAATATTGCTTGCAAAACAGTAGCTATAGGGGTGTTTGGAATTGCTGCATTTTCTGTGATAAAGGCCTCACCAGTGGTTATCAGTTATTGATTCATGTTTGTCTAGCTCAAGTAAACTTATTTGAGTCATAATTTAGACCTGCTACACTCAAAAAGTCAACAATAAGCTTCATTCTGTCTCACTGTCAAAACTGTTAAGGATTTGGGTTTGAAATACCTTGATTTGTGTTAAGAAGTCTTATACATTGCTTAATTTGTGTTCAATACATCTTAATACATCAACATCAATCATTAAATTGGATCTAAACTTCATTTTAGTCAAAGTTCCATCTGCTTTCAAAAAGTCAAAATGTCAAAAATCTGGTTTTCCACAGAAGTTGCAGATGATGCACAGGATGCATTAAAGGTTTTCAAGGTCTGAGTTTTTGGTTACAAGTAGTGATCTAGGTGGTCTATAAGACCTAGTATCTGTTTTTAGCTCAAGTCCTGTGGATAAGCTTGTGCAGGGGCTTAAAGTGAGCACCTTTTGCCCTGCACCAACTCAGTGACACTGAGTGATTTTCTCAGTATTTAGCCAAGCTTGTGCAGAGCTTGTAAAAGCTTTTCAAGGGGTGGTCTTTTGGTCAGAAGTAGTCACTTAGGTCTAGTTTAGGACTCAATCATTGGATTTTAGATTGTAGCTTATTTGGTTGCTTATTTTTGGTCTACAAGTTGACACCAAAATCTGTTTTAAGTTTAAAATCAGAATCATCAAATCTGTCTATCTTGTTAATCAGTAGTTATAACTTGTTGATTTGAATCTCATTTGGTCACTTTTAGTTAATCATAGCTTCTGTTCTAGTGTGGTAGCTCATTTTAATCATTTGGCTTATTTAGTGCTTATTTCAATAAGCACTATCACATCAGTTTCATAATCTTGCATACAAGTGCCTGTTTTTCTAATTTTCATAGCTTCTTAATATTATTTTAGAGTTTCCCTGAAATTTTCATATTTTTATAAGCTGTTTTGCTATTTTTCCTATTTTTAATTAGTTTTTAATACTTTTTAAATAGCATTTAATACAAAAAATTAGAAAAAGGTTCAAAAAAATAATTTTTCATTTTTTCTTAGGCTTAGATAAATATAAAAAGCAGAAAAAGTAATTTTCTAGATTTTTCATAGCTTATTTGGTAATTTTTAGTAATTTAATTAGTTTTTAATGGTTTAAAATTAATAGAAAATAGAAAAATAGTCACAAAAATACAAAAATAGTTTTGAAAAGTCTATTTTGATATTTTAGACTTTTCCAAGTGTTAATCTTATTTTTCTAGCTTAATTTCATATTTTCTTATATTTTAGGTAATTAATTATTAGTTAAAAATAGTTTTTAATTAGATAATTAGTCTTAAAAATAATTTTCTTTTTCTAAATATTTTCTTTTATCATTAGGTTTATAAAAACATCATTTTCATATTTTTAGGGTTAATATTGACTTAGTTTCACTTTTTATTTTGTACGTCGCTTAGATTTTAATTTAAACGTACGTTTTAGGTTATAAACGTTCATCACTTTAAATATAGTGATAGCGTTTATTTAATAGGTTTTATCTTTTTAATTTTCTTTAATTTGCATTTAAGGCGTTTTTAATTTGTTGGCTTATTCCGTAGTTATAATCATAATCTGATCCTTTTTCCGTTTAAACTCCTCGATCACTAAACGTTTGATAAATCCATTGCACAACTCGCTGGGACATAACGACCCGGGGAAACATTGTACTCCTCAGATCTTCATTGCATTGGTTTTTGAGCAGTTTTAAGTCTGTTACAGTCTGTCATTCACAAGTGGCAGACTTGCGTGATTAGACTTGACTGTTTAGCACCGATCAACGTGGCAAGATTTAATTTTTGAAAAATGACAGATAAGGACCAATTATAGACATTAAAGATTGTTAGTGTCAGGTATGATAGTTTTAAGAGATCTTTAAGTAAAATAAAACAATTTCACAATCAAACAAGAACAGAAAAAAATTTCATTTTGACAGATCTTTGAGTTTTAAAGAAAATCATACCATGACATAACATTAAATCTTTAGATCACCACATTTTAACGTACCAACGGACTCTTTTGAAGAAATATTGTTTGAAAATATTTTATTTTAAATCACTCTCCCCCTCAATCCATGACAGTAGTCGATGATTGAGTGACTTATGTTTTGAAAAAATGAAGTCCGGTGATTTCCAAAATTTAGTACGATTTATTTTCAAAACAATATTTTTCCATTTTCAAAACAATATTTTTCAAAGTTTTAGAAAAATGGTGTCCTGCACAAAGATACGTTAGGTGGTTGAGCTACTTTTGTTGTTGTTGCTGAGGGTTGGAAGAAAACCGTCTGCAGATGCAGTGAGACTTCAAACGTTGCATTTTAATGCCAACTTAGGTCAAATTAAGCTCCATTTTCTTCAATCACTTAAAAGAAAACCATCTGCTGATGCAGTGAGACCTCTTACGTTGCATATATGCCAACTCTCCACAGAAGTCCAATTAAGCTCCGTTTCTTCATTTGTCAACCCAATATATAGTTACCCTTTCCTTTCGGCATCCAATCATCTTCAATTGTGGGATCCGGATCGGGAACATTCTTATATACCAATATACCTGCATACGTTAGTGAACACACATACAAATATATGGTGGTCGACATCACCCAAACAACAATCGACTAATTCAAGTCAATTCAACATATCAATCAGATCATATAAGGTATGGGAATAATGTGTTAATCAAGCTATAATCATTTAATCCTAACAATTACATCCTAGAAACCTAGTCCTTCAACACAGGCAATTATATTTTTACAGATAAGCACGTAGGATGATTAAGAAAGTCCGTTAGATGATGTAAATTTGAAAAACATTCTCCCCCTCAATCAGTGACTCATTTTATAAAAGATTTTAAAAGTGCTGAAGTCATTGATTGAGTTTCCAAATTTTATAAAAACTCTGAATCTGATTGTTTTTAAGCAACTCATTTTCCACTATTTTGAAAACAAAACAAATATTTTTCTGAAGAATTTTAGACGGAAAAACATTTGTGTAGGAACAACAGTCTTTTTGACGACATGCTTTCCTTGTTTTGTTTTAGGATAAGTGCACGAAATATTTGAAAAATTGGTTTAGCGCAGCACTTTCCTTTCTTTAAAAGAGCGGGTTGCTATTGGAAATAATAGCAAGCCATGGTTTAAGCGCGGGTTACAGTCAGAAATAACTGCAAGCCATATTTTGAGACATGTTTTGGAAAAGAATATTTACACCTCCTGCTCGAACTTCATCTATGGTCCCGTGTCATTATTGAATGACATTTCTAAGACCGCAGATGTTATCGATACCAGAAGACATGTCTAGAGAAAACATATTTTTGGTATTTTTGCAATTTTTTTGATTTTTATGGATTTTCGTTGGTTTTATATTTTTCTATTTTGTTTTGTTGGTTTTCTATTTTTGTATTTTGTTTTTGAATAAATATTTACAGAGATAGATTAGATGATATGGTTTAAGAAAGATGATGATACGAGTACCGAGATAAGGATATCGAACAGCCCCGTTGTAGAAGATAGAACTCATCATCTCTTAAACATTCACCACCAAAGCTTTCAGGGCTCTTGAATCGAAGAGAGGAATTGAACCATCTGAAAGTGAGACTTTGACAGCTTCCCCCCAGACCGAAAATCCATTAGATGAGCAGATTCGAAGCTCTATTTCAAGCTTGCCTTAGCCAGGTGCACAGAGAAGCACACCTTTATCATAAATCCCGCTGCTCCTTTTAAGAACGAAAGTCAAGATTCTTCGTTCGAGGTTATATCATCCAAAAGAACAGTAACGTATCATCCAACTCTTTAAATTTCTTCTCATATTTCATTACCACTGAATTCTGAAGCAATCCATTCCAAAAAGTTGTCAAGAGACCACTTCCCCCGTGTAGTAGAAATGATGCAGTCCGTCTCTTAGTATAATGCTCAAGAACTCTCCCGAATACACTTCATGAGGGGAATGAAGAACACCTTCCCATGTTCACATTTTTCTTCCCTGATGAAAGTGTATGAAGCTCAAGAACCCGAAGTACACCAATACCCAAGAGCTCTCCCGAATACACATCATGAGGGGAATGAAAACACCTCCCCATGTTCACATTTTTCTTCCCTGATGATCGTGTATGAAGCTCAAGAACCCGAAGTACACACATTCCCACCGAAAGAATAACTGATAACACCTCCTTCATGTTATAATTTTATCTCCCCTGAATATGTCATACTTGTGTACCTCTTTTATCTTCAGAAACTTTCTCTAACATCACTTCCCCCACGTAGTTGGAATAATAACACTAAAAGCCTTGATGAGTAAAACCTTGAGATTCTCTGCGGTTATGACAATTGTTTTCCCGGGATATCTTCAATCACTTAGAAGAGTTAAGTTCATCAAGTTTACTCGCCATGAGTCAAACCTTGAGTTTCTCTGCGGTAATAACATTTGTCTTCCCGGGATATCTTCAATCACTTATAAGAATTAAGTTCATCAAGTTTACTCGCTTTGTGTTTAGATGTGTGTCTCCTTCCCCCTTGCTGGTTTTGATACTTCAGAATCAGCAACATATTGTAAGCCGTATACTAGAAATCTTGTTGAGAAGATCATAATTAGCTTTGTGAGAATCAACTTGCTGAAGAATATGAGCAAGTCTAATTGGGGATTAAATTCGACATTTCACTCTCCCCCAATTAGTGCTCACCTCTAAACAGACAATATGTTTGATAAATGCCCAGATTAAGAAGAAGTCTTTAGATCGTTAAATGCAACTCGTCTTTAGTCTTCTAACATGTATCAGAAAATGTAGAACCGACTGTAGACTCGACCTTCTTCAAGATTGTCCAGTTGGGGAATAGATAGTTAACATCTTCAACTCACACCAAAAAGCATCCCACCAAAAAGCATCCCGATTAACTTACATCTTGCACATCCCCTTAACTAAAATCCCTCCCAATCAAACAAGAACAGAAAGATGTTCATCAAGGAAATCAGCAATCTGGCCGCAACGAACACACAAGATGGTAACACCAAACTACTAATCACATCAAACAAGAACAGAGAGATTGTTCGGAATCATCATGTTGATGTATACGTGAAGCATTAACCGGAAGCACTTTTTCGATAAACTCATCAATCCGAGTGAAGATGTCAACCAACGTCTCTTAGAAGAAACTCCATGTAAAGAAGATCCGATAAGAAGAAGCTCGGTTCTTACATGAGTTAGGAGCCGTTTGACCATATATTCTCATATGTCAATCAACCATGCAGAATTATCACACTTCTTCTCCCCCTCAAGAATTGCATACGGAGTTGCCATTCTTGATTAAACAAGTAAAAATTATCCAAATGTAGTCAATTCACACTTCTCCCCCGCAAAATTAGCACATGATGTCGCCATCGTCATTATAGTTGAGAAAGTGGAATAAGAAAACAATCAATGGTAGCTTGTTTCACTTGATGACTGAAAGTGCATGGAAAAAGTATGAAGCATGTTGATGAGAATGGTCATAAGTGAGAAGATTTCTCTTCTTCAGAAGATAAAGCGCACTGAAGCGTACACTTTTCTTTTCTTTAGAGTACGAGGCCTGAACTGATGTGAACAGACGTCATAATCTCTCTTTTCATCATCTCTTGGCAAAACATGTAAATATCACCATTACCATACAGTAGGCTCTTTGTAGTGACAGCTGATGGAGATACCACAATATGATGAATTTGACCCTGAAGTAAACTAACCCGAACTCGTGACTTATACTTGCACATATATAACAAAGAGCGGTGCAGATTTCCATTAGCATCTCTAAGTACTCTCTAAGTACTCTATACTCTTCATCCAACCAACCATCAAGTAATAGACGTACTTTACCTCTTGAAAATCCACAATTGAATGTGACACTGAGCACTACAACGTAACTCCTTAAAGTGATAGTTATTTTGAGATGATAAGATACCAATTCCCCCAAGTGGAAAAAAGAAGAGGAAAAAGTCACCCAACAATAACTAGATTTCCAAGTCTTCGTTTTTGATAATAAGCTCGAACAAGGATCATGAAGAATCTTCATCCATCCATCCCCGATACCTTCAGATACTAAGTACACTTGCCCGTGATAATTCACTTCAACCTCAAATAAATAATAGTGAATTAACTCCGTTGTCACATCTTCTGGTTAAAAGCTCAAATCTAGCCTCCTTTGATCTTAAAAGTGAACTTTGATAATGGTTTCATCCCGACCATGGTTAGAAGCACATAACCCCGTAAAACCATGTAATAACCAAACTGCCATGACGAATATCCAAACACACATCCAAATCATGAAGTACACCCTTTATCCTTTCTTCGAAGAAGAAACCGTAGCAGCAGCAGCAGATAAGATCCCGAAATACACTTCCCTCTTCTCCAAGATGGTTCCATCAATACGGGATTTTACAATTCTATGGTTTAAACCGAGAAATAGTTTCTTTCACGGGATTTTACAAAAACCAAGAATAAACCATAAGATAGATCCGGAAATGCACCTTACTATTATCAGGATGTTTTCATTGTTACGAGATTTTACAAGTCTATGATTTAAACCGGTAAATAGGTTCTTTCGCGGGATTTTACAAAATCAAGACAAAATCGTAAACAATGTTAGCTTGAATGTGTTATGACAACTTTGGTTTCAATGAATATATGTTTTAGGGGAATATGCAGCGGTTCATCGGCGGTTCAATAATCAACATCAACAAAATCATCAACCATCCAATCAACACTTTGGTAAACACAACATTCACGCATTCTGTCGGCTATTGTAGTGACCACATGGAGAAGTGAACCCGATATACTAAACTTGATCATGAAGTAGAATTCCCCAGATTTGTTACTTAAACTTGTACTCAACCTTGTGAAAAAGAAACGGTGTACCCAATGTACAAAACCTATTGACATATCCTCAACTGCGTGAGACACCGAAGTGATAGCTACGTAGTGGGTTAAGCAAGAGAGAATCACAAACGTAACTAAATATTCAAGCCTTTATCACACTCTATCAATGCCCAAACAAGTCATCTTCACGGAAGAGTAGAAAGAAAGAAGACGAAATAAGTGAACGCGCCCGGAAAACCTCACTTCAAATTCAAATAAGAGATACCGTCCAAACAACCCCATAGTCAACTTTGTTCAAACATCAATGCCGTGACATAATAACCTTCATGATAATGTATAACCAAAGTATCAACCAGCATACCAAATCTCATTATCTCATCAACTCATATCGTCAAATCTCAATATCTTATCATATGATCAAATCTCATCATCTTCAAATCTTACATAAGTCAAATCTCGAGAAGCCCATCGACCCAATCATGTGTGCAAACCAAACTTGGTTACATGTAAAATATCAAGGTCCGGTCTATGAAAAACAATCCAATCGTCCAAGTAGAGCCTGTAAAGCAATAAACTCAATACCAAATTAGTAACACCGGTCAAGAAGCTCAAGCCCAAGTGAGGTCACCACCTTCAATAAATCATTTCACAAATATCAAGATCAAGTCGTGATCATATGTATCTTTCAGTGAAAATTTATGATACCAAGAATACCACTCTTTACGCCAATAAAAGTGTATCCAAAATTTTATTTGCCAACGAAAATTCGGATGATAGAAATTGAGTAGCATATTCAGAAAAAATAACTTATCACCCCACATCCAAAAAGCCCAAAGCACATGAAATAGTAGATCCAAGTCCATTATCCAGATTATATCAACACACAATATGTGATCCATGATCCAACTTCTGCCCATGTGAGATTAGATTTAAAAAACGGCCCATGACCAATGCACAATCCAGGTAACAAGTCCTACCTTAATATCACGAGTATAAACATGCCACTAATCACACTTGATACCCTAAAAATACTCCCATATCCGCCTCTTTTCATCTCAGTTACCAAACCCTAAACACCTCTCATAAAAAAAACGCCAACCACATTCTAATCTCTCTCAAACCAACGCCTCCATCTTGTATTATCATCTCTAAATCAAACCCAAATGATTATATCTTAAAAACAGATCCCCTTTATTTTTCTTTGAAGTTCATATATGCTTCGCCACAGGGTTGGCTCGAGGGTGTTATGAGACGGCCACAGGGATGGTCATAAGCATCATTATCCATGGCACATCTTCAAGATCAATTAGTGGTCTCGGGTAAGATTATAACGTGGTATTGTTCTTGTTTTGTCTTCAATCGAAACAAAGAAAAGATTGAAACCAAATGGTTTTGGTCTTTCTTTATATTTCGAATATTATTATGAAGTTTTAACTTCGAATATGACAAGATCAATGATGATATTGGTTCAATGAAAGAAAAAAATCTTGGAAAGATAAAACGTGAACCATGGCTGAGATCTTTTGAAAGTTTTCTTTTTGTTCGTAGAGTCTTGGTTGATTGTTGAATGGAGAAGAAAGATGAGTTAGGATAGATTTGTGATTGGATGTTGATGGTTTTCTGTCGATTGGACTGATGATGGTATTTGGTACTGAAGTCATTAAGACAGTGGTATTTGGTTTATGTTGTTGATGTCGAGGTCGAGGTCTAGTGGTAATTTCTTTTTCATCTTTTTCTGTCGAGACAAGTAACAAGTCGCTAACCATTATTTTGACAAAATACCAAGACAAGTCGCTACTAGTCATGAGTCAAGTTGCTATGTTATAACCAAGTCGCTACTCTTTTTATTTTCAAACACAAGTCGCTAGCTTCATTCCAGAGCAAGTCGCTATGACTTGTTAAAAAACAAGTCTCTAGGTCAAATGTTTTTCCAAGTCGCTACCATTTTCAAAACATACAAGTCGCTAGCTTTTATAAGGCCAAGTCGCTACCTCATTTTTCTGTTGACAACTCGCTAGTTAGACTACTTGTAAAGACAAGTCGCCACTAGTAAAGTCACAAGTAGTACAACTCGCTAGGATGAATAAAATCTTTTCGATGAGTTTTTCCGACTACTTTTCCGGCCATCTTCAAATAAACCCAGAAAAGTTTTATAAAAAGCATTCATATTACCCATTTAGACCACGAAAACTGTTATTGGTAACAACAAAAATACGGATGAAACTTTAATAAGTTTGAACCAAAGATAAAAGGTATAACACATACACCAAGACATACCACATGACAGTTTTAATATTTTGACCAAACAGATACCAAGACAGACATGACAGTTTTAATATTTAGACCAAAAAAGGATGATACAAAAATGAAGACATGTATAAACTGTATAACACATTAACCGACAGTTTAACAACATGAACCAAAAAACCATAAACAACAACTATGGTACGGACCACACAAATCAAAGATAACACAATAAACCTTGGCTTTGATACCATTTGTAGGATCATATATTATTGTGTTTGATGATTCGGGTGGTCTTGGATGATCAAAATACATGATAGACATTATAGAGAGAGAAAGTAGAGAGATGGTGTTCTTGGTAGAGAGTTGTAGAACAAAAATGTAAAAGGTTAGATTGCCAAGCCACACCCCTTCCATGGATGGAAGGGGTATTTATAGTTACAACCTTAACGTCCTCCTGTCGGACTGTGGATCAGGCATACAGTGGGTAAAGACCCGTCCTTCCTCCACGGTGTTACACTAAACTATTCTACGCTACTGACTAACTGATTAACTAATAAATAACGTAAACAATGACAAATCTACGAGCTAACATATGCTAGACCATTATTGGGGTGACCGACACTTTAACATGAAATTTCCAATTCCTAACAGAGTGAAGCCCTTTGCCACGAGACGAGCTTTAAAGGTGTATACCTTACCATTCATGTCGGTTTTCTTCTTGAAAAGCCACTTGCTACCAAATGTCTTGCAGTTAGGAGGAAGCTCAACTAAAACCCAGACATCAATGTCTTTCATGGATTACATTTCCACATTCATCGCATCAAGCCATTTCTTGAATTCAGGATCCAGCAATGCAGCTTTGTAGTTATTGGGTTCACCAAGATCCCCTAACTCATGTTCCTCAGGCATCGATGTGTAAGCACATACGATCAGGAGCACGGCGTTTCCTTGCGGACTTTTGAATTAGAACAATATCACTTTGAGGTTCATCAATTTCTTGATCATCCTCATCATGATGAATGCTAGTGTCTAAAGAATGATTTGTATCTTCATCTTGAATTATTTCAAGATCCTCTAGACTCCCACTTGCTTCTTGATCCATGAGATTGCTCTAAAAAAACTCAGCATTTCGAGCAACAATTACTTTGTTCTCTGATGGAAGGTAGAAAGAATATCCCATTGATTCCTTTGGGTATCCTACAAAGATACACTTAATAGATATGGGTTCAAGTTTTTCAGGTTTGGTAAGTGTATCACGCTTAACAAGTGCCTCACAACCCCATACTTTTAAGTAAGACAACTTAGGGGCTTGCGTATGCCATACTTCGCGTGGTGTCTTATCAACCTTCTTAGTTGGAACCATATTGAGAATGCGTGCATCAGACTCAGGGGCATAATCCCAAAAGGACTTTGGGAGAGTAGTTTGACTCATCATGAAGCGAACCATGTCAAGCAGTGTTCGATTTCTCCTCTCAGACACACCATTATGTTTTGGAGTATAAAGAGGAGTTCGATGGGCAATAATCCCATGCTCCTTTAGATGATCCAAAAACTCTTGACTCATATATTCACCTCCACAATCAGAACGTAGTGACTTTATGGTCTTCCCGAGTTGGTTTTCTACTTCCTTTTGAAACACCTTAAATGTTTCAAACACTTCATGTTTATGTTTCAGCAAGTAAACATAACCATACCGACTATAGTCGTCAGTGAAAGTCACGAAGTAACTTGATCCTTGTCTTGACATAATCTTGAATAGGGCCACATACATCTGTGTGTATTAGTCCAAGTAGATCTTTAGCCCTTTCCACTTGATGTGTATAGGGTTTTCTTGCCATCTTACCAGACATGCATGAAACACATTTTTCAAGTGACTTAATGTCAGTTGAGTTGAGAAGTCCATCATGTTGCAACTTCTCCATGCGTTTATTGCTAATGTGTCCAAGACGACTATGCCACAAGAGAGCAGGGTCCAAGTTAGACTTGGCTCTTTTATTGCTTATAGCAAACATAGAACTATCATTTGTATTTGAACAAGACATATCAATTTCATAAATACCATTACGAGGAATAATAGTAAAATAAACAACGTTATTTTTAGAAACTGAAATTGCATTGTTCGATTCAAAACGGTTAACAAAACCATCGTCATACAAACATGAAACTGAAATAATCCCTCTAGTAATAGAGGGAGCATAATGACAATCATTTAAAACAATTACTAATCCACTAGGGAGACATAAATGAAAAACACCAATAGCTTCAACTCTTGCCCGTTGACCATTGCCCACGTACATACTTAAAGCTCCTGGCTTCAGCTTCCTACTTCCCCTGAGACCCCTGAGCAGCATTACAGATGTGAGTACCACAACCCGTGTTATATAATAAGGATGTATTAGGAAAAGAGTAGAGTTCTATAGTGAAAATACCTGAAGAACTAGTTGCAAGATTCTGTTTCTTCTTTTTCATCAACTCGACGAGATATTGGGGACAATTCCTTCTCCAATGACCCATCTCACCACATTGGTGACAGGTTGCGTCCTTCACAGGATTATCTTTCTTGGGTGGTGGAGGAATCTTAGGTTTGGAAACATTGATGGTTTATACTCAGTAGCATAACCAAACTTGTTCTTTCCATTTCCAGGATTCCCCTTAGCAGCCTTAAACGATTTATTCTTCTTTTGGTTTTTCTGGACCTTTCCCGCATGTATGTTATGTAGTGCAGGTGCAACATCTTTCTTTGTCATGTTGCTTAAGCATAACATGTAATTCAACTCCTGAAGCATGTATGTCATGTTGCTTAAGCATAACATGTAATTCATTTACAGTCTTCCACATGCTGTGCATATTAAAGTTCTGCACAAACAAAATGTACTCTTTAGAGAGACCAATTAGGATCAAACTAACTCCATAGTTCAAAGTAACTGAGTGACCAAGACGTTCCAAATTGTCAATGTAGCTCTTCATCTTTTGAACATATGAGCTAACCAATTGACCCTCTTCCTGCTTGCAAGCGTGAAATTCACATATAGTTTGTAGAAGCTCCTTTTCTGCCTGTTGGGAGAACATGGACTTCAACTCCTGAAGCATGTCATAAGCACCAAGATGAGTTAGATTTCATTGGATCTCTAACTCCATGGTCATGAGCATGAAGGCAGCTATATCCTTTAAGCCTTTGACCCAAGCAGTGTGAGCTGCAAGAGCCTCAGCAGGGAGATAGGGTGGCCAGGAGTTGCAACGGGTGCAACAGGTATGGGATGATCCAAATAAGTTTCCTTATCTTCAGCTGATAGTATAATGCAAATCTGGTGATACCAGTCAATGAAGTTAGGTCCAGTGAGTTTTTGTTTCTCAAAGAAACTCCTGAGTACCGAATTGTTTCCGACTGAGGTAGTCATCTACAATTTTGAAAAGTTCAAATAATTAGTATTTTCAATAATTACATTCTTAAAAGAATTAACTACCCAATTAATTACTAATAAAAATAAGATCCATCTTGCACTCCCACTTATTTACCAGAGGTCTGACCAGTGAGTAACTAAGTAGGACAAGAGGTAAGCGATGGACGTTAATTGCATAATGCAACTCTTAGACTTTATGAGACTATTTAAGGCATTAGTAAACAAGTAATAATGTCAAAAGCATGTTTATTTCTCATCTTACGCCTCGGTTCCAAGGTCTGACCAAGCAAACTCGAAATAAGTCGACCAAGTAAGAACTTGCAAACGAGTACAAAGCGGACTTGGACCTAGTTTATGCAATTAGGTAAACACGTAATTAATAAACACTAATAATAAAAGGGATATAGAAAACTAACCCTTGAAGTCAACTGCATACTATAAACGAACAAGAAACCAAGTATCTAAAATAGACACCTCTACGAGTCCACACACAAACACTTTAACACAAGCACGTCCGAATAACGCTAGTCGAGAACATTTAACTAATCAACCCCTTGAATAACTTGAATACCACGTACAAAGTAAACCCAAGAACCAACTTCTTATTCCTGCCCGAGAAACCAAATTGTCCATGAACAGTTTCTAATTCCACCCAATATCGGACAAAGCAGTTCGATATCTTATCCTGTTCTGTCAAAGAAAACCGACGATCAGAACTTTGTTTCTTCTTCTTGTTCGACTAGTAACTTGCTCAAAACAATACCACTAAACCTTCTTGGATCTATGAACGATGCAAGATTAGTGAATAAACTAAACCAAACAAAACCTTAATTGGTTTGAGTGAAAAACCGATCGGGTCAAATCCTTTTAGAGGGAATCGACTTTGCAGAAGTCTTAGGATAGTTTTAGTCATGAATTAGGGATAGAAACTCTAAAGATTGAATGCATGTGAGGTTTGTATTTATAGGATCAAAAACCTAATCCCACTTGGACTCAAACTTGAGCTCCAAGTTACAAACCCATGACCCAACCGATCGGATCCATGGACTAGGCCCAAGGCACTCATGAACCGACCCAAGTTGACAGAAAAAGAACCAATGGGTCGTGTAGTATAATCGGGTTGCATGCATGCAAAATGGATCGAGTTATATATTCAAGTATAAACATGCATCACGTACTCTCGTGTTTAACGTGTGTGCCCCCATAGGCTCACACATTTCTAGTCGTTTCGCGTGTTTTAATCCCACAAACCAACAGGAAATTCTTTTAAAATCTTGTTTCCTCAATTATACTTACTTTCGATCAATAGAGGTGGTTTTGTAAACGAGTTTATTGAAATAATTCCCCATGAAGAGAGAAGTTTCGGTGAAATCAAATTTAGAAGAAGGTTATATAGATAGGAGATTGTTTAGGAGAAAGAATTTCGTAAGGTTCTAGAAAAGTATAAGGTATATACAACCAAAGTTGAATAGGGGTGGAAAATTGTATTTATTCCGTTAAAGCCGCGAAAGAAATTATAGAAGATGAAAATGTTTACTCGCGTAGTCTTTGGATAAGAGACGTTTAGCTAAAAGGTATTCCTCTTAAACTACAATTATTTGGTTGGTTGGTGTGTCAAAAAGGTCTACCTTCAAAAGAACTTTTAGCATCGAGAGGTATAGATCTTCATGGTCTAGACCTTGAGTGCGAATGGTGTAGTAACATAGAGTCGGTAAACCATATTCTACTACTTTACTACTGGAGTTGACTAGTATGGAGCTTTATTTTTAAATGGTTCGGGCTTGAAATTCCTCTTGCAAGAACATTTGAAAGTTTGTTAATGTGCAACACATCTAGAGTTAGAAGAATAAATTTTCACTGGAAAGTCGTGATTAGATTTACAACATGGCATATTTGGTTAGCAAGGAACGAAGCAGTATTTAATAGCCGATATTGTTTTCCGAGCAAGATTGGTACTCAAATTCACATCCAAATCTTCCTTTGGTTACAAGCCTCAAACAAAACAGCTGATATCAACATAGCAAAGTGGTTCGAGGACCCAAATCAACTTCTTTGATGAGATAAGTTTATTTTTAGTGCTGATGTATATCTATGTCAGTAAGTTAGCTAGTTTTCTTTTATGTCATTTTAATAATGTTGGTGATCAAATTAGTTACAATCTGCCAAAGTTTCTTCTAAATGCAATATATTCAATTTTTTGCCGTTTCACAAAAAAGGTAGTCATGAGGGGCAAAATACTTTATTAGTTAGTATAAAGATTTGAAAATGTATTAAGTTAAATGAAAATAATTATTTAGTTTTTTTGTTTCTAGAACAATAAATTTTTACAATTCACAAATCCTATCTCACATATCTTTCTAATAAGACTTGAACTCAAAATATCTTAGTTAATAGATCAATCACATGCCGTTTAACAAAAACCCGTTAATACCATATCAATTTGTTTGAGCACCTTTACTACATCCATCATTCCTGTTAATTGACAGTGTTTGTAGAAAACTAGAAGGGGGGGGGGGAGGGGTTGAATAGTTTTACCGATTAAAACTTTGTTTTAAAATATTTAGATCGACTTATGTCAATTTATTCAGATGTGTATGTTGGACCTTGATAGATATATATGTAAATATATAATGGAAAGATAAAGAGTAAGAAACACAAAACCACGACACGAGTGTTTATAGTGGTTCGGCTACAAGGACACCTTCCTTGCCTTACTCCACTCCCCAAGTCACCTACTCGAGAGTTCGTAATCACTACACGACACAACTCCTTATGGCGGAGAAGCCTTCACAACGTCGCCTACTCTTTTTCCGGTACTAGGCTAGACACCGAGTTCCTCCACAAGGTAGAACCACATCTATCACAACGTCGCCTACACTTTATCCGGTACAAGGCTAGATACCGAGTTCCATTACGAAGGAGGAACTACTACCCAACACTACACAACACCTATCCCAAAGGAGATCCACTCCTTATTATAACATCATCACATCAAGGATACCAATATCCTTGGACACAACCTATCTCTATTTGTACATCGATGCACCTCATCGATTATACACCCTTGGCATCTTTCACTAATGCCTCTTGACTTGACTTCTAGGTACCCTTCACTAATGCCCTTGACACGGACGTTTGACACCTTTCACTAATGCCATCGTCTTGACTCTTTTGGCATCCTTCACTAATGCCTTTGACACGGACATTAAGCACCTTTCACTAATGCCTTCGCTTGGACTCTTTCGACATTCTTCACTAATGCCTTTGACACGGACGTTAAACACCTTTCACTAATGCCTTTGCCTTGACTCTTTCGGCATCCTTCACTAATGCCCTTGGACCCAACACTTCTAGGGAGAAAGAGAGAACTATCAATAAGAGAACCTCAGTAGTCTTGATGATGACGAAGCATGGCAACTCATGGACTTGAGCTTGCTCGACTTCAAGAGGTGGTGATCTCGCTTTTAAGAGGAACCTAAAGAATCATACAAAAACAAACACAAACTACATAGAGAGATCCTTAAGATCTGAGGTTAGAAGGTTTACAATACTAGGAGAAAGTATGTGTGGAAGTGGCTCTCCAAAATGAAGAAATGGCTCACTATTTATAGAAGAAAATAAGCTACTGTTTCACGGATCCCACGGATCCCTTATTTGAGAGATCCGTCCAGTGTAAACTGGGGGAACCGTGAGACGCTCCTCTTTGCCCATGGGTTTTGGGTTATGGGTCATGGGTCATGGGTCATAGACTTTGGACCATGGGTATCCAAATAGATACAATGTATCTAGTATGTGCAATGCATCTAGTCCATGGGTCATAGGTTAAATCCATGGGTCATGGATAATACCCATTTATGACTTATGCATGATGTTATGCAATGGATTATGGGTTATGCTTCATGGGTATGGGTCATGGACTTTGGGTTAAACCTAACTACATTCAATGTATTTGGTCAATGGGTCAAATACTTAAACTTCTATCCATTATATTACCCATTATAATATATACTAGTTATGTATATATCTACAAAATATGTAAACACTAGTTGTTGTACATATGTATTACTAAATCATGAAAACACTATTACTTGTTTGGTGTTTTATGTGAAAACGTAAGTGTGTTAGTAAACTATTGGCTCAAACCATTTACGTATTTTATTTGTTTCGTTAAAATGATTTTACATTTGTTATCGACAAAACATTAAAAGATCGTAAAATATAAATAAACGTTTTTATGGCTTATTTGTATTAACAATGTTTTTATTGTTGACATCATAAATAATTTATTTTATATGATAAAAGGTTGGAAAAATCAAATAGAAAGGCTTTCCATCTTATTTAAAAAATATATATTTGTTTATAAAATTTAATAACAAGAAGAGTTTGAAAACAAATAATTGCTGATTCTTATTTATTATTATTATTATTATTATTATTATTATTATTATTATTATCAAGGCTGTCAAGATCGCGATCCCGCGTAGGATCGTTTTTGTCTTTGCAAGATCGAGATCGTAGGATCGGATCGCGATCCTACGATCCTACCAATTTGACATAGTTTGTAAACAAATGATAAACAAGTCAAACTGTTTTACATTTCTACTCAACGTCAAAGATAAATTCATATAATATCCTCTTGAAAATGACAAAGTTCAAATTTCAAACAACAAAGTAATAATAAAACACAAAAAAATCAAGATTTAATCGTTAAATTAACGATTTAGCGGAATAATATTACATAACATGAGTCCTAAATGTCTCAAAACATAAGAGCCATTTACATGATTTCAATGAAACAAACATTTCATTAGTGGCATTTCAAAACATACCATTTGATTAGTTTAATCACAATGAAGTAAAGTAAATTGAATTATGGAACACTTTAAGACTATAATCTATTTAGAAAGTAGAAAACTATGTATTAACTATAATCTATTTAGAAAATGAAACAACAGTTGTTTGCCTATTAGACATTAGTAAAACACACGTTTGTTTTTTGGCCTAAGCAAATGATATGGACTTAAAAGATATAAAAAAATTAAAAAAAAAAAAAAAAAAAAAAGGTGAACTCGGATCGCGTGACGATCCTACGATCTTGCGGGCGATCCTACGATCTTACTTACGATCCTACCACATATGCGATCCTACCACGATCCTACACGATTTTAGCTAGCAAACTCGTAAACTCGTACGATCCTACGAGTTTACACGCGATCTTGACAACCTTGATTATTATTATTATTATTATTATTATTATTATTATTATTATTATTATTATTATTATTATTATTATTATTATTATTATTATTATTATTATTATTATTATTATTATTATTAGAGAAAATGACAAAAATAGACCGCGCGCCCTGATGCATATCACTTTATGGACTACTTTTATTTTAAATTTGAAAATAGACCGAGGGCAACCGCTGTCATTGGGCAACTCATCGAAATTGTGACAAGTGTCCCGTATGTGTAAGGTATTGTTTTTTTTGTCAACCAAAAAGCGCTGGGCAACCGTATTTTTTAAAAATGATTTTTTGGTCATTTTACATTACATAGAACATACACAATTGAATAGTGAAAGTACATTACATATGTATTCAAAATCAATTTCCCACTCGCACAAAAACATTCATAGTTACCGTTTTTCTCTGTTTTTGCTTCTCGCATAAAAACATTGTAACTAAGTTGTTTTCACAAATGAGACCGTCTTCTTCGTCAGTCCCTCTTTTCCTTGTATCGTCAGTTATGTCACCAGCTATAAAGGTACACTGTTGAGTACAACCCACGTAAGATTGATCAAGCTTGTTTAAAAAATGTGGCCAAATATGGTACGTAAATATTTTCCTCGTTGTTTATTGTACATTATTTATTTGTGTTTGGTTATATGCTTCAACAAATTGTTGTTGTTATTCGATTAATACCTTTGATTTCTCCTCTTTTATGTCTGTCTGATTCGTAATTATGTAGGGTATAATATGGTAGATGTCGTCTGTTAGGTATGTAACATAACTTGGTTCATTAAAAATTTTAGTGGCACTCTCTAGATTAATAAGGAGTGGTTTACATGCATCGTATACGCAAATGTTTACGACGTTGGTATAGATTCCATCCATGGTCTGATTTAAATTGTTTTTTTTTTTTTACCTTTTTTAGGACTATGAAGCTAATTTAATCATTACCAGTAAACTGAACTACTTTTGGTTGATAAAGCAAAAGTTAGACGCAAGACGCCGCATCTTGTTTAGGAATACCTGCTTTGGAAGATGGATTGATCTGTTGTTTTTTGAACATGAAGCGCACATCATAGATTATATGCTAAGGAAACAGCATAAAGTCGACGATTCTCACTATGATATGCCCTTCATTTTTTACATTGAAGGCCATGCTTTACATTTTGGTCATTGTGAGTTTTGTCTAATGACCGGTCTGCTGTTTGGATCTATAAGCTTTGGGTTGTATACATCCGGTTCTCTAAATTTTCGTAATAGGGTATTTCCTGACAAGCAAGGGTATATTCTAACCAACTTAGATGTTATTGGTGTTATTGAGGATGAAGAGCGTTTTCGACAGATATTTGATGAAGATGTTGTACGTCTTTGTCTTTTGTTAGCCTTAGAGGTGATCTTTATGGGTCGTTTGTTGACATGCGAGGTGGATGATACACTGATGAGGTTAGTTGATAATCTAGATGATTGGAATGCTTTTCCATGGGGTGAGCATAGTTGGACTCATTTATACGACCAACTTCATAATGTATTTGATAAGCACGCGGATGACCACCTTTTAAGATTGAAGAAAGATCCAAAGCATTGTCCAACATACACACTGTCTGGATTTGTGTTTGGGTTTCAGGTATCCGTTTTCCAACTTAACATTTTTACTGATTTGTATATAAGTTTATGTTTTATTTTCATTTTTTATTTTTTTATTCTCATAGGTGTGGATTCTTGAGTCGTTTGAAAAATCTCATGGTTGGTGGATTAAACATCCAAATGTGATACCAAGAGCACTTGCCTGGTCTAGGAAGTCCATCTTTAAAAGAAGTGATCGTTCCAACCTTTTTTCAAACATAAGCCACTTAAACTTTGTTGTTATTTATTTATTGTTTATAGGTAAAAAACGTAAAGCTACACATAAAATTAGATGTTCCATTTCCACCTATCTAAGCACACAATATCTTACCAGACTCAGATTCTTCATCAAATGCTTTTTATCTGTCTGCCTTTCTTTTCATTCTACCTTGAGGCTTGCCTTTGATGGCCAAATGAATTTCATAATCAGCAATATTCTCAATCTTTCTCAGCAGTGGATGAAAAATTAGATTAGTTGATTTTGTACACTGCAAATTAAGGCTATATGCTCCTCTCTACTTTTAAACTTCAATGTTGGCTCTGCAATCCCTTTACCCTTTCCAATATCAGGTTCAGTAACTACACCTTTCTGTACAGTTTCACCAATCTGTAGACTCTTATCAATAGGTTTGGGTGCAGGGATAGGGTCAGATTGCTTTATGTTGACCAATTGTATGGCAACCTGATTCTCAGGCTTATTTTGGTTTTGCTGCTGGTGTTATTGTGGTGCTTATAATTGTAGCAGATGTTGCCTCTGGGCTTCAAATGTCTGAATTGGCAGTGGTTATAATAATACCAGCAGTGGTTACTTCAATACTATCAGCGGATGCAGCAACACTGGCACTGATTGCCTGCACCACTTCCTTATCCTTTTCTTCAACTGCAGCCTTTAACTAATCATCCAGTACTGCTTCTTTACCTTCCATGCGTCGCCTAAATTTGTACTCTCACTCCTCCCCTGTTTGGATGCATCATCTAAACTTTTAATCATATTGCAGGTTGCCTTCTTTCCCAGTTTCTTCACTTTCCTGAATGCATGGAACCTTGGCCTTCTTAGTCTCTCCAAAACACTTACCCTGTGCTTTGAACCTCCTGATTATTTCAGCGCGAGTTCTTGTCGAATTTTTAAGACCAGTGATCTTTGACTCCATACTTGTGAATATATCAGTCAATTTGAGATTGAGTTTCATATTATCCTCACCCACCTTGACCTGTGTAACCTGGTCCTAGAAGTGGATCATTGGAATTGTCATCATGTAGAAAGCCATTAGTCGTCAAATCATGTTGGTGTTCCAAACTACCCACATCTATTCGAGATGTGTCTAACATTGCATCAGACCTAGCCTGAACATCCATGTCCCCCAAATTAGCCAGTTGTCTAGGGATTCCTCCACCTGTGTTGAATTGCAAAGAGCTATTCACATTAGAAGTTGCCATTGGTTGGGTCGTTCTTACGTTTCCACTGCCCTGCCTCAACAGTGATTTGGGGAATAAATATGTTATCACCAAAAAGTTACAAAACAGCTCTTATAGTTTCCACAATCATCAGAAACTAACTAGCAGTGATTGGCCAGAACTAGCAGTGTTTTCAAGCTAGCTAGCAGTGGAAATATTATTTGCAGTGATTGCCCAAAACTAGCAGTTTATGACTTTAATTACGAATCCCTTATAAAATGTTGTCGTATGTATCTCAAAAGTAATTAACTAAACCATATATATTTTTTTTAACCATTACTGAACTTTAGGATTCAACTACAATTACTGATCTGAGACCTACTATACATGAGTTCCAATGTGCATAGTGGATAGATAGCCAAGATTTTTTCAATGACCACGTTCCCAGACCGCCGGTCAGGACCCATCACAGCCTTGTTGATACCTACTTTTCGAGGCTGGAAAAGTCACGGCAACTTGCGAAAACGGGTTTGAAAGTAAATTCAAAACAATGCAAGAGTGGAAGTAGTTCCAGAACAAAAATCCTTAAGGATCATTGATCCGTGCCAAACCGTCAAGTTTTATCACTCAAGCCGGCCACTTGTGAATGGCCGACCGTAACAAACTTAAAACGGCTTAAGCACGAACTCAATGAAGATCTGGAGAGTATAGTGTTTCCCCGGGTCGTTAAGTCCCACGGAGGATGAATTGGTGTTAAACAACTTCAGATGTCGAATAATCACTAAGGATAGTGATCAATAAGGTTTTTGAGAAATTTATACCTAAAGAAAAGATTTACAAATTACAGCGACTTAAATGCAAATTAAAAGAAATAAAAGATAAAATATATTAAATAAACGCTATCACTATTTTTACAATGATGTTTTTGTGATTTTATAAAATAAAATAACTTAAATAAACTATTTAAACTAAAACGTAAACTCAAATTATCTAAAAACGTTACTTAAAATGGAAACGTACGTTATTTATAAAAATTACGCTGGAGCGCAAGACAAAACGTAAAATTTATGAAATAAAAGTCCTACAAGTGTAAAAACAATTTTTTTACGTACTATATGACAAAAGAAGATTTTAGAAAAAAAGATTATATTTTTTAGACTTTTATATTTTTTATTATGAATTAAATACTATATAACACTAATTAAATGTTTAAAAATACTAAAACAAATGAGAAAAATCTGAAACTTTCACAGAAAATACTTTAAACATCACTGAATTTAATAAAAATAAAAACTGTGGAAGTTGTTTTGAAAAATAAGCTAAAAATAAGCTGAACTAACCAAATAAGCTAAACGGCCAAAGAGTGGTTAAGTATTTGATTGTGTAGGATATGACCAAGACAAGTCCCAAGGGCAATTGGTATCCAGGTACACACTAACGCGCTCCAAAGGGGGAGGTCTCAGGTTCGAGCCTGCCTACCCCCTTTTTGCTAAACATTTTATTTTTTTGATTTTCTTTTTGAAACTTATTAAGTACTATGAAATGAGCATTTTATATAACTACAACATTTTATGAAAACTTCTAATAAGCACAGAAACAGCTTATTTATCTCAACAGTGGGTTAAAATGAGATAAGCTCAAAGATAAGCCAAATAGCTAACAAGCTAATAAATAAACACAAGGTAAACTGAAATAAGCTAAGAGATATGTTAATAAGCTAGTATTACAACTGAGAAAGCATAATTACCAAGAAATAAGCACAAAATAAGCCAAAATAAGCAAAATCTTAAACTGGCAAACAGGAAACTGTTTGGTTTTCTAGCTACTTTGAGCTAAATTTTAAGGACTTTAATAAGCTAAGGAATGAAAATAAAGACTGGTACAAGCTAGTATACCAGCTGAGCTTTCCAAAAATCTAAAATACTAAGCTTAGCTTACACTAATAAGCTTGGTAGAAGCTTTTGAAAAACTGGTAAAACCACTGATGAACTAAGTATTAGTTAAAATGGACAAACCAAAAAGCTTATTGCAGGCTTATCAAATAAGCTGCAAATTAGAATTTCAATCTTGTGACTGTAAGTTAGCTAGGTTGGCATTCTAAAAAGCTTAAGTACATAGGCTAAAGCTTATTAATAAGCTCTGTGAGAGCTTTTGAAATGGAATATATTAACTGTAAACAGGAGAGACTTTTGAAAAAAATAAACTAGTTTGACTTTTATGAATTTATAATCTATTATACTGACTTATTATGTTATTAAAGCTGTAATAAGGTGGATTTAAGCTAGAGTAATAGGTTATAAGCAACTATGATGCAATTGGTAATCCTAACTCTTAACAGTGAACTTGCAAGTTAAATTTAAAAGCTATTTTGACTTTACCACAAATGACCACTGGTTTTTATGAATTAACTAAGCTATATTAACCTAAAATGACTGATAGCAACCAAGAACTAAGACTGCAACAACCTTTAACCCAGCTAACAAAACAAAACCAAACATTCCTTAATTTAACTGTATTGATATTTTAAACACTGAAATAGATGTTTAAGCCAAGGAATCAAATGATTAACTTATGCTAACTATTTTTAGACAGAATCAAACTGAAATTAACATACTTTCAACACTTAAACTGAAAATTGCACATTATGAGAAAATAGCTTACAATTTGAGATTATGCACAAGACAAGGAACCAGTGACTGAAATCACACCCTATGGCTTCCCAAGAAGCTCTAAACCAAGATATAATCCAAAACCAGCTCTGCTTCACCCAATATCATGAACAAATTCAAATGATGCCTTAACAGTTGACTTTTGTTGACTGAGATAGTTTTAAAAGTAAAAACTGAGTAGAAACTTATATAAGCAATTAATAAGCTATAGGAGAGCTTATCAGAGCTTATATGAACTTAACAACCACTGATAACAACATTCAATGTAACATGAGATTCTTTTGAAATTTGAAATTTAGCATAAACTGAAAACTTGCATTAAAGCTGAAATTGATGTTCACAGAAGTTTGATTATACATTAAAAACATGAAATACAAAGCTTGAAAGGTAATTGATACACTGGAATTTAAAATTAAGCTAAAGCGACATATCCTAAACTAAATTACACTACTTGTTTTCCTACATTGCTTCAAACTTGCTTTTAAATGACTTTTTCATCACTGTCGACATCTTTGAATCTTTCCCACCATTTACAGCCATTGGATCCATACAAGTCATCAAAATTGCCATTTGGCAATTTTGGCGGGAAAGAAGTCTTGAAGCAGGTAGTGTGCATTAAATGAGCTTTGGTTGTTTGTGTAGGTGGAGGGGGGTTGTTATACAGCTGGGAGACAAGTTGGAAAGGTGGGTGGACAGGTGGTGATGGCAGATGGAGGAGAATGACTAGTAACAGGTGGAGTTTGGGAGGGATGAACAGTGCTGGCGGGGGTGTTTTATTTTAAACATTGGGCTTGGGAAGGATTGGGCCAGCAGCTGGGTTAAAGGATTGGATTCGGGTTTGATAATATATAGGTCCGTTTGGTTTTTGCTAGTAACATACAAGGACCAAAATTGTAATTAGGCCAAACTTGAGGACCAAAACTGCCATCCTTCAAAAGAACACACAAGGACCATTCCTGCCTTTTATGATTAGTACAAGGACCATTATTGATTATTTTCCATTTTTAAACCTTAAGGACCTATTATGTAATTTTCTGAAACTTGAAGGGTTAAACTTGTAATTTTCCAAAAGTTTATCATAAGGACCAATATTGCCATTTATTAATAGTACAAGGTTTATTTTTGATAAATTTCACTTTTTAAATTAACCAAGGACTATATTTGACATTTTCCAAACTTGAGGGACTAAAGTTGTCATTTTGTGATTTTTAAACTTTAAAAGGTTTGTTTTGACAAATTTTGAATCTCATGGACCTTAAATGACATTTTACAAGTTTTTGAATTACCAGGGACTAGTTTTGACAACTTTTGTAACTTGGGGGACTAAAACTGCCAATTATGCAAACTTGATACGTTTTTCACCAGATTTTGATGTTTTTGCATTTAAAACACATAAAACACTTGTTTGTGATATTTTCATCATTTTGATGCATTTCTGAGTGTTTTCAGATTACTATTTGAAAACCTTTTAATGTTCAAATTGGGAAGTTCAAAGTCTTTTAATG